>CAUYPK010098634.1:0-25631 GCA_963574355.1 Loris lydekkerianus | reverse complement strand
AAATCAGGTTTGTATTCAGTTGTAGCCACTCGGAGCAGTTCCTTTACATGAGTGTCAGTCAGAATGGACTGGTGCTTTGATTTCACGTGTTTCCCCCCTGGGGGCGGGACTACGCGCTCAGAGATCTCTCCTCAGAGGTCCCTCCTCAGAAGCAGCATAACAAAATCCAAACTTGGCAAAGAGCCACAGTATACAAAATAATGATAAGAGGGAAAGAGCCGCATTCATTTTGGCCGGGAGCCGCGTATTCGCCACCCCTGCTCCAGATGATGGGGGGGGGTGGGGGTGGGGTGGGGGGTTGTCACTGTGTTACAGAACTATGGCCTAGAGAATCTACCCAGCTGATTTATGTACTTCAAAGTGAGGGACAGGCACTGGGACAGGACTCACAATGGTCTAAGGTAAGACAAATAGGACTTAAAGTAACACTCAGGTCTGGCATCAAATAGCTAAGTCACATAGTGAAAGTTTTCCTCTCTCTTAATTCTCTTTCAAACCTTAAGTCTCACTTGATATTACTAGGTCTTTCTTACCTCTGTAACCATTACTAATCTCTCTCCCAACAAAGAGAGAAGGACTCAAATTCATTGTCTTTATGGAGGAGGGGAACAGCTAGAATTTAGAGATACTAAGTTTGTTTTCCATATGGGACACACTTCAAATGGTGATAAAGAAAACGTTTCCTTTATAAATGTTTGTATTATTCAGTTTTTTTAAAAAAATTAAGAAACCAATAATACAGTTGCATGTGGATTAGCAAAATTTACATCAGTGATATAAGGATGAGTGCATTTAGAGAAATGCTGATATGCTAGACAGAACCTACTGCATTAATTCCATTTGTAGGGTGCTTTTCTTAGCTCTGCTACTTTTCTTAGTCTCAATGTCCTCATCTATCAAATGGGAGTGACACCAATATGGTAGAAATGTTTGAGGACTTAGATATGGAATATGCCTTCTATAATCCTCAGAATACGGTAGGTATTTGCTAAATCCTTATTTCCTCAAGCCTTCGTTTGAGCCCAGTTTTCCGTCTGACCTTTAGAATAGCGTTTTTGTCTAGGTTTCAAATTCCTCATCTGTAACACAACAGTAAAGGACACTCGATGATCTGAAAGGCTCCTTTCAGCTCTTGATCAACATGCATCTGTGCACATATCTTGTATGTATGTATATGTAAATATAAAATAAATTCTGTATTCGCTACCTTTATATAAGTATGACTTAGGCGTAAATTGCTTATCCCCAAACATAAATTTGAATGTTTGGGAATAATATTGAAAGTGGATGGCTGTGTTGGAAAAATAAAATATCAAATCCTGAGAAATGTGGGAGCTGATGTACATTTCAGAGCTCAAAGGTAATTTCATTGTATTTGATTATCATCTGTCAAACTTAAAGCAATCCTAAGACTAGAAAATAGATTTTCACAGAGGTTTTCAAGTACAATGGTTTCCATGAGTTAGTGTAAATATATTCAGAGAGACTTGTTCCTGCTTAATAACCAGCGTTTTTCCTTCAGAATTGCTGATGTGTTCACTTATAGCATTTGAAAGGCAGTTTGTCCTTTGCTGTCAACTGAACTTGATAGAATAATAAGAAATTCTGAAAAATTTAATCAGATCTTGCTGCTTCTCTAGGGAATTTCTTGACTACTTGTTCTATTTAAGAAGAAAAAAGAGAAGAAGGTGTTTCTTTGGTTTTGTACAAAACACTGAACAAGTTTGACAGTGCTGGTTCTAGTTAGCAGTTACCACCTTGGGTTTTCCCTCTCAGCATTCAGGGAATCATGCTGACTGGGGCGTGGGGTCCTTTGGAAGGTTTAACCTCAGTATATGAGGGGTTATTACAAGATTGCACTGTTAAAAAAAATCAGAGCTTGCAATCATCAGGTTATTTATAGTTTACAAGAAATAAACAGAGACCTAAGAACAAGGAAAAAATGGTGAGTTTCACCACTTAATCAAAAAATAAAATAACTTCCATTTTATTTTACATAACTGACTGTTAAAGAATCCCAGAAGCTAGATTCTCTCGAATATTGGCAACTTGTGATAAAACACGCCAAAGGGGCTGTGTGACTTGATTTAGCAGGCACTCAACTGAAAATTACTATGTAAGGTGCAGGGAATGTGCTTACAGTCATGTGAACAAGGGTTCAAATTTCTGTCTCTTTACACTCCATTCTCCTCATCTATAAACTGATGGTAATAATCTGAAATTAGGAAAATAGATTTGAACAGACTACTCAAATTCTGTAAACACTGTGGAAAGCATACCAAAAAAATTCTAATAAAATAATAGAGCTAATTACAAAAATACATGTTAAACTGATAACCACAACAGTAACATAGAATTTTATCTTCAAAGAAAAATGTGAAGATAACTTGAGGGGAAGAGTGTGTAAGGGGAGTTTGATATGGTAAGCTCTGGAAAAGAGACTAAAATGCACAAAAATTTGGAAGAGACATATGATAAATACTCTGAAGACAGAGCATATGGTTATATCAAGCTTAGAAAAAGATGGTAGCAAGAATGAACATTAGGTGAAGTACAGTATTTTTCTGTGACTTATCACACACAGTAGGCTGTGTTACTGTTAGTTTAGTTTCTGTTACGTGGTGGCATAAAAGGTTAATAATCCAGGAAAAATCTGAGTATGATCCAACACAAATTTGGCTACATGACATGCTTTGGCAAATAAAATACATTGGTGCTTGACTTTCTGCCTTGCTCTCCTATTACAATAATTATAGAAACATGTCTTGACATAGATTTTCTAAAAGAAACCAGGAATGTTAAACCAGCACACAGAGGACAACTGCTTCATGGAATTGCCTAAAGCCATGAGAGAATAGTTGTGAGCACATAATAAATTTTATTTGTCTTAAGCTAAAAAAAATAATAATTTTTAAAATCTGAAGGTAAAATGTTTCTACCTTACAAGATTGTTCTGAAAATTAATTAAAGAGGTGACGTTAGAAATAAGTGTAACAGCTAATATTTACTGAGGACTTATTCTACTACTTGTTGGTGCTATTTCAACGTCTTTATCTATATGGGATCATTTAAGCCTCAATAAATCTCTGAGGTAGGTGCTATAATAATTAGTTCCATGTATGGATGAAGAAACTGCCCTCAGAGAGAATCTGACTAACTTGTCCAACCAGGATGTGGTAGGCAGAGGCAGAGCCAAAATTGGAACCTAGAAAATCTGGCTCTCGATACCTCTTCTTTAAGGCTTTAAAACACTTGACATTGTTCTCAGCATTTTATGAGTTGAACTCTGTGAAATTACAGATGCTTGGTCATTTTTTTACTTATAGAAAGAGAAATTTCTTGTGATGCTTCTAATAAGCATTGAAAATATATTAATAGTAGCCAGAGTAGCTACTGCTAATAAGAGTAGCAACAATGACATTGATTTTATCCTTGAATTCTGCTCATTCATATAAGAAATGTAGATGACACTATAGAATAAAAATCACGAGCTTGGCAATCAAGAGCTGGGTGAACTCAAGACCTCAGCTTTCCCATTTGTAAAATAATGGGATCAATCTTTTCCAGCTCTAACATCAATAGCAGAGCCTTAAAAATCATCTATGGGGAAAGATTGGTTTATTTTTTTTTTTTATTTTCTATCCTATTTTGGATCAATATCTAGTTCTACTGTGAATGACTAGCACATGGCTCATTTCATACACAATTCACCATGCAACTGTGTCAATACCCAAATTGA
Organism: Loris lydekkerianus; assembly: GCA_963574355.1. Lineage (NCBI taxonomy): Eukaryota > Metazoa > Chordata > Mammalia > Primates > Lorisidae > Loris > Loris lydekkerianus. The sequence goes on along the minus strand of CAUYPK010098634.1, from coordinate 21,892 downwards.
TGCCCAACCTGCTTGACATGGTGAGTTTACTGAGCACGTGCTTGGATGTCATGGTAGAGTCAAATTGATGTGCCCATTTCTAAACACTTGTTTTCATTTTCTGTACTTAATGTGCTGCAAACCAGTAATAAACAGTTTAAGAACTGACACTGCTTTGTGGACAATACTTTGAGTAGCAATGAAAATCTACTTACACACATACATTCTTAAAGAGAATGCATGTGTGCCTGTGTTTCCTTCCCTTAAAAAGTGTGTTCTCTTTGGATATTACAAATAAATATCCATAAAAACAAAGAAAAATTTTAAAAGGAAGACCATACATGTGTGATGAAAACACTATTACTTGGGCCATTTGGATAAGATGTAACAAATACAAAGAAAGCAGTGTATTCCAGGCTGTCAATGTATTTATTTTTAAAATTTTTATATTTAAAAAATAATTAACCACCTTCTGTGTTGTCATATTTGAAGCACTAGGGAATTAGACATGGCCCCTATCCTCCTGAAGCTCACAATCTAGCCAGAGATCCCAGAATACAAGCACCTAATTTTTGAATAGTGGAAAATGCTCTCAAGAAAGACAAAGGAAGAAGCATTTCATGTGGCTTGGATATAAGTAAGGGCTCCACACCTAATGTATGATTTCTTATATTTTGTTGTTCAAAATGGTTTTGCTTTATTAAAAACTTCTTTATTTATGTACAATTATAACACACATAGACACAGAATGGACTAATCTTAAGTATACATCCTGATGAATCATAACGAAGTGAACATGCCCATATAGCCACTACCTGAACAAGAAACGGATATTGCTAGCTTTCTAGAAGGTCCTGATGTGCCTTTCCCAATCATTGCCCTCTCCCTTTCCACACATGTAACCACAATCCTATTAATAATATCTAACACCAAGAAATTTCCCTGCTCTTAAAATCTATAAACAGAATTACACTGATGTATTCCTCTGGGTCTGGCTTTTTTGTTCAATGACATGTCTACAGTCATGGCTCCCATGCTGTGCCAAAGCAGCCAGGATGCTGCAATGTGCTTATAAAGGCATTGCAGGATATTTGAAATTTTGAGAGAAACAGTAATACTTGACTACTTTTGGACACCAAATGAAGTAATAGTACACAGTAGGTCTCAGTTTCAATATTATATTGCACTGCTTTACTTTTGATGATGTCATGTCTTCTTAATACCAAGTTTGCAAGAATAGCCATGATTAAAAACAAGTACACTCAAAAATCAATACAAAACAAAAAAAAAATGAGGGTATCCATATCTAATCTGATTCCTAGATTTCGTAAGCTGTGCTGTGCCCAACAGGTACATCTATCACATTAGTAATTTGAGGCGAAGAATGAAATAAAAATATTAGTTCTTTTCTTTTGATTTATTTTTTCTTTTTAACATGGATGCTAAACTATTGGGATATAAATATTTATTAAGTTGTTGGGAACTTACTATTTAATAATCAGAGTTGTCATGCATTCCTGTATTCCATTTAGTATTTTGGCATTGTGAAAAAATCTTGAGACACAAGAGGAGCTGAGAAAGTTTGGTTAAGTCTGGCCTATGAAATTCATTCATATTGATGCACACTTCAGTCATTTGTTTATTTTTACTTGTGTTTGGTTTTCTATCATTTAATTGTGTTTTCCACTCTTGATAGAAATTGGTATTGTTTACAATTTAGGGCCACTATGAATAATGCTCCTATGAACAGTTTTGAATTTATCTTTTAGTACACACATATATGTATTTCTGTTGGGTATGTAATTAGGGGTAAAATTGCTGAGTCATAGTACATGAATATTTTAGCGTTAGTAGGTATTGCTATATAGTTTTCTGATGCCGTCATTCCACTTTACATTCCTACCAGGATTTTTTGACAAGATTGGTTGTTCCAATCCTAATAACATTTAATATTTTCAGACATTTTAATAAAAGCCTTCTAGTTAGTCCAGGGATATGCATATTTTATACCACCTAAAGCTGAATTAAATTTTGGGGGTCCTACTTCAGATAAAAAAAAAAAATAGTAGATTAAAAAAAAATTCATTTTAAGAATGAACAATTGTTGAAAATGAGAAAATCATTCACAGAAAATGACAAAATTTCAAAACTGAAACATAACTCCAAATATCACACATTCAAAACAATTGAGAAAAACACATGAATTCATTGTCCATGACACCCTACAATGTTCCATTTCTACACTTCTTTGCTGCACACTCATGGATTGCCTCTTCTTACAATTTTGTATTATCATTTATATAGAGAAATAGGAAGATTATTCAGTCTTTCTTAAAACATTTAATCACTACCTGTTTTTTGACTATAGCTAGCTTCAAAAAGTTTCCTGAAATTCATAATGTATCAAATTTTGGGGAATCACCATCTTTTTTTTTTTCCTAAAAATAAACTGAAAATTTTCAGGACATTATAAGTTTTACAGTATATAATATTAAATAATCTTTGAATTGGCAACACTCATTAACTGTTTTGTTACCAATATTCTGATTATGATATTATAGCTTATTATGTATGTGATTAGATCTTCTTCTTTGTTTTGACATCTAAATCAACACAGCAGGTACTCAAACTATACCTAGAAGCCATTTCCACTCTGGGAAAATAGTAATTAATTCACTATACCTGGGGTTGACCATAAACCACATAAAAATATTCTACTCAACCCAAACTGAATGTACTCGCAACTCACCAAACCCTTAGCCAGGTCCCGCATACACCCATAGCTACTTCTATCAAAGTAATAGTATGACTTTTTTCCTCTATTTTGAACTATATTAGCTGTTTTCTTTAGGGAAACCATCCTTGCATTCTTGGAATCTATTCCATATGGTCGAGATACATTTGCCTTTCTAAAACTTCTAGATTTTATTTAGAAACATTTGGTTTAGGATTGTTGCTTCTTATTTTTTCTATTTTCTGCAATAATTGTGTAAGATTGATGTAACTTATCTCTTAGATTTTGGAAGTAATCACCAGCAAAGCCACTAAGTCCTGAATTTTCTTGAGAGAATGTTTTACATAATGAATTCAATTGCTTTAATAGATATAGGGCTATTGAGATTTTCTGTTTGTTCTTATGATTACTGGGAGATTTTATTCTAGGAATATGCCCATTTCATATAAATTTTTAAATTTATATAAAGTTTTTCATAATAACTTTCAATGGTATTACTTTTAAATGTCAGTTGAATCTTACTAATACTTTATAAATTTCCTTCATGCCATTATTTGTGTCTTGTAATTTTTTTTTTTTTTTTCAGTTTTATCAGTTGTGTTAGTACTTTCAAAGTATCAACTTCAGAATTTTTTTTTTTTTGGGGGGCGGGCAGGGCTGGGTTGGAACCTGCCACCTTTGGCATATGGGGCCAGTGGCCTACTCCTTTGAGCCACAGGAGCCACCCAACATTTGAAATTTTTTAATTTCATCAGCTTTCTTTCATTTACATGCATTGTGTTTCATTAACCATTCTTCTTCAATAATATATGAATTCAAGGCTATAATTTCCCCCAATTCAAGTGTTAGATATACTCCTCAAATTTTGATATGCAATATTTTTATTGTCATTCAATTCAAAATTTTCTAAACTTTCATTATAATATCATCTTTGTCCCACAGGTTATTTAGAAATGTATTATTCAGTTTTCAATTTTTTTCTCTCTTTTTTAAATTAAATCATAGCTGTGTACATTAATGCAATCATGAGGTACAATGTGCTCTTTTATATACAATTTGAAATATTTTCATCAAACAGGTTAACATAGCCTTCAGGGCATTTTCTTAGTTATTATGTTAGGACATTTGTATTGTATACTTAGTAAATTTCACATGTATTCTTGTAGGATGCACCATAGTTAAAGTCCCACCAATCACCCTCCCTCCATCCATCCTCACCAACCCCCCCCCCTTCTCCCCTTTTCCCATATTCTTGGGCTAGAAATGGGTTATAGCTTTCATATGAAAGCTATACCTTTCGTATGTTTTCATAGTAGGGCTGAGTACATTGGGTACTTTTTCTTCTATTCTTGAGATACTTCACTAAGAAGAATATGTTTCACCTCCATTCATGTAAACATGAAAGAGTTAAAGTCTCCATCTTTCTTTAAGGCTGCATAATATTCCATGGTGTACATATACCATGATTTATTAATCCATTCATGGGTCAATGGGCACTTGGGCTTCTTCCATGATTTAACAATCATGAATTGGGCTGCAATAAACATTTTGGTACAAATATCTTTGTTATAATGTGATTTTTGGTCTTCTGGATACATACCTAGTAGAGATATTCAAGGATCAAATGGCAGGTCTATTTTTAGTGTTCTCAAAACATCTTTCCAAAAGGAATGTATTAGTTTGCATTCCCACCAGCAGTGTAGAAGTGTTCCTTTTTCTCCACATGCACGCCAACATCTCTGATCTTGGGATTTTGTGATGTGGGCTAATCTTACTGGAGTTAGATGATATCTCAAAGTAGTTTTGATTTGCATTTCTCTGATGATTAGGGATGAGGAGCATTTTTTCATATTTCTGTAGGCCATATGCCTGTCTTCTTCAGAGAAGATTCTCTTCAAGTCCCTTGCCCAGCCTGAGATAGAATCAGTTCTTCTTTTCTTACTAATACATTTGAGTTCTCTGTGGATTCTAATTATTAAACCTTTGTCAGAGACATAACCTGCAAATATCTTCTCCCATTCTGAGGGCTGTCTTCTTGCTTTACTTACTGTGTTCTTGGCTGTACAGAAGCTTTTTAGTTTGATCAGTATTTTTGGTGTTGCTTCAATTGCCTGGGGCATCCTCCTCATAAAATATTTTCCCAGGCAGATGTCTCAAAGTGTTTTCCCTGCACTTTCTTCTAGTATTTTTATAGTTTCATGTCTTAAGTTTAAATCTTTAATCCAGTGAGAGTCTATCTTACTTAATGGTGAAAGGTCTGGGTCCAGTTTCAGTCTTCTACAGGTCACCAGCCAGTTCACACAGCACCATTTGTTAAATAGGGAATCTTTTCCACACTGAATGTTTTTAATTGGCTTGTCAAAGATTAAATAATGGTAAGTAGCTGGGTTCATCTCTTGCTTCTCTATTCTGTTCCATACATCTACCTTTCTGGGTTTTTTGCCAGTACCATGCTGTTTTGATCACTATCAAATTATGGTATAGTCTGAGGACTGGTAGTGTTTCCTCCTGCTGCGTTTTTATTTATGAGTAATGTCTTGGCCATTTAAGGTTTTTCTGATTCCATATAAAATGACTTTTTTCCCCAAGATCTTTAAAGTATGACAGTAGAGCTTTTATAGGGATTGCATTTAACTCTGCTCTAATTTTGATTATTTATTTTCTTTTTCTGCTTGGTTTGTGATTGGAATGTTCTTCCTTTTCCAGTTGCTTGAGATGTCTCATTAAGTTGTTAAATTCCTCTCTTTCCATTCTCTTGAGGAAGGCTTGCAGTGCTATAAATTTTTCTCTTAGGACTGCCTTTGCAGAACTCCAGAGGTCCTAATAATTTGTGTCTTCATTGTTGTTTTGTTCCAAAAATTTGGTAATTTACTTCCTTTTTGTTGTTGTTGTTGTTGTTATTGAGACAGGATCCCACCCTCTGCCCCTAAGCAGAGTGCAGTGGGTGTGGTAGCTCACTGTAACCTCAGACTTGGGCTGTGAGCACCCTGCTGCCTCAGCCTCTGGAAGCCGCTGAGATTATAGGTGCTCACCACGGTGCCTCGCTGAGATTTTCCATTGTTTTCATGAGTCAGGGTCTCACTGTCGCTCAGGCAAGTCTCAAACTCCTGAGCTCAAGCAATTCTCCCTCCTCAGCCTCCCACAGTGCTGGGATTAAAGGCATCAGCCACTGCACCTGACAGTTTACTTCTTAATCTCATCTATGACCCAGCTATCCTTCAGCATAAGGTTATTTAGTTTCCATGCTTTTGTATAAGTATGCAGATTCCTGTTGTTATGGAGTTCAACTTTCATTCCATGGTGGTCTGAGAAGATGCAAGGAATAATTTCTATTCTTTTAAATTTGCTGAGGTTAGACTTGTGACTTAAGATGTGATCCATTTTGGAGTATGTTCCATGGGCTGATGAGAAAAATGTGCATTCAGTTTTGTAAGGATAAAATGTTCTATAGATGTCTGTTAAATCTAACTGTTGAATGGTTAAGGTTACGTCTAAAATTTCTTTGCTTAGCTTCTTTATGAAGAATCTGTCAAACACTGCCAAAGGAATGTTAAAATCTCTGACTATTATGGTGCTGGAGGAAATCAAGTTGCTTACGTCTGTAGAGTCTCTCTTATAAATTGAGGTGCATTTTGGTTGGGTGTATAAATGTTAATAATTGAAATCTCATCCTATTCAGTATTACCATTAACAAATATGAAGTGAGTATCCTATCTTTCTTTACTTTTGTTGGTTTAAAGTTTTTTTTTATTTCCATTTGCCCAAAATATAGATGACCATCCCTTCATCCTGAGTCTATATTTATCTTTTAAGGTAAGATAAGATTCTTGTATGCAGCAGATATTTGGCCTGAGTTTTTGTATCCAGTTTTTGTATCAGCCAACCTGTGCCTCTTTAGAGGACAATTTAAGCCATTCACATTAATTGTAAATGTTAATAAGCATGGTAGAATTTTGGGTATCGAGTTTTTTAAAAGTCCAGTGGACTTTTTTTATCCTTTTACCACTGTGCAAGTTGGAATCTAATCAAAAGTTTCTGAGTGAGTTTAATTTTGAGGTAGAAGATTTGCACTGGTCATTATGGAGGATAGGTCTAAGAATATCCTGGAGCGCTGGTTTAGTTGTGGCAAATTTCTTCAACATGGAAATGTCATTAAAGCATTTAATTTATCCATCATAATTGACACTCAGTTTCTCTGGATATAGGATCCCAGGTAGAAAGTTATATTGTTTAAGGAGATTAATGGTCGGTCAATGACCACCCTCTTCTAGCTTAAAAGCTTTCAGCAGAGAGATCTGCAGTCATTCTAATATTCTTTCCTTTGTAGGGTATGGTTTTCTTACCTCTGGCTGCTTTCAGAATTTCCTCCTTCATTTTAACTTTTGGTGAAGTTAATTATAATGTGTCTAGATGTCTTATCCTGGTTGATTCATGCTGTGGTTCTGAAACTCTCTACTATCTGAATTTCAGAATCTCTTGGCATATCTGAAAAGTTATCCTTCATTATCTCATGAAGAAGAGCCTCTGTGCCTTTTGAAGCCACTTCATTGCCTTCAGGAATTCCTGTACAGTGAATATTAGTTTTCTTCACATTATCCCAGAGCTCTCTGAGAGAATGATCTGTTTTTGCTCTCCACTTCTCTTTCTCTTTGACTGCTTGGGAGCGTTCAAAAGTTTTGTCTTCAGTGTCAGAAATCCTTTCTTCTGCATGCTCCATTCTGTTACTGAGGGATTCTACTGTATTTCTCAGATCTTTGAGGGCTGCAAATTCTTGTCTCAATGTGTCAAAATCTTTTGTGATTTTGTCTTTTAATTCATTGAATTCTTGAAACAACTTTTGAAATCCTCCTTGAATTTTTAATTCCAACTTTACCTCCATTCTATTACTTTTATTTGCAACCCAAATTCTGAATTTTATTTCTGACATCCCAGCCATCTGTTTATAATTAGGATCTTCACCCATATGTCGTTCCTTGGGAGAGTTGATCTACTCGAGTTGTTCATGTTACCAGAGTTTTTCTGCTGATTCTGCTCCATGATTATTTTATACCATTTGGCTAGTTGAGCAGATAAGGTGAAGTTAGCTTGGGGGCTCCTGGAGTAGTGATTAGCCAGCCCTTTGCCCAAGAGCTAGGACTGGTATCTGTACCTTTTCCCCTAGAGCTTTGCAAAGGACCCGTACAGTGCTACAGCTTGAGACACTGGGGACCTGCTTAGTGTAGTGAGGCTAAGTGGCTCTGTCTAGTATTCGGCTGGTCTCTGTCTGAGCCTAGTGAAACAGGTACTCTGGGTTAAAATCTCAGCTGTGGAGAAATACCAGCAATTACGTCACCCTGCCCCCCATGGGAAAAGGAAAATCAAACCTTCCCACAACCACATACCCAGGGTACCACTCTGGATAGTCCTCAGGTGATTGGCCCAGTTCAAGAGGTCCAAATTAACTGTCCCAGTCAGCACTGGTCTCCAGCATCTAGATAGCAGAGGTCTGCTGGCAGCTCAAGTATGCCTCACTCCAGTGCTTTGTGAGATCAGAATGACCCACCCAGTAAATGAATTAGTCTGGGAAGATTGATGCCTCCTTCCCCAACTTGCACCTCTGTCACACCCACTCACTGGTAATCCTGCAAGGCTGTGACTCAGTTCTCTTCAATGAGCTGATGCTCCAGGGGTTTGTGGCTGCATGATTCACAGGGAGATCTATGTCTCCTCGGCCAGACCACCACTCTCTGCCATTATCCTGCAGGGGAAGCTGAGGCCTGACAACCTCGGGTGCTTAATGGAGGCTGGGGTGGTTTGCTCAGTTCCCACACTACTCCTGATTGATGTTGCTGACAGAACAGAACAATTTTTCAGAATTTGTTTCTGTCCCAGCTATATTCCCCTGTAGATCAGATACTGGTTGAGTTCACAGAAACTGTGATTCAGCCCTGTTTGTGCCACTGGCCAGAGCTGGGGTATCTGTCTTAGCTGCAGTCTGTGTTGGGGAGGAACACAGTTAGAGCTCACACTCAGCTTTCTGTTTCCTGCCTGCTTTTGTCTCAACTATGATCCTCTGAGAGAGCCAGGTGCATCTTAGGCTCACTAAAGCAGTCCTGCTTCAGCCCCACCCTCGGAGTATGCCATCTCTGTGCACGTGTAATTCTAGTCCTCCATGCTCCGCCCAGGCAGGTACCACCTCAGGCATACCCTTTACTCATGGGGCCTGCATTTCTGTCCCAGATCTGTTCTGCCAGTGGCTGCCATAGAAGATGCCCAGCTTCCTGTGGTTTCCCAGAGAGGCAAGGAGTATCTCTTAAAAATATCCCCAGGGGTGTTAGCCCTATTGTTCCCACTGCTGCTGCTCTGTGCTACAGGGCACCGTCTTTCCCTCTCCCATAGGATTCCCTAAGCCTCAGTTCACTGTCTTCTCCTTACTCCCATGCTGAAGAATCAGCAAAGACCTACAACAGCCCACACCCTGTCCACACCTCTCTAGAAAATGCCCATGAATTTGGACTCCATGAGGGATAGGCCTCCAGACTTCAGGGTTAGAGTGGAGGGTAGTGCTTGGAGTTCATAATTGCAGGTAGAAAAATATACAGTTTTATACAGTTTTATGCCTGGTGGGAGAGTGCTATGGCACATTTGTAAGTACTCTCTAAGGAAGGAGTTCTGGTTTTTAGAGGGTCTCTTCTGGTGGGAAATAATAGGAGGGGATCTGAACTCTGCTCACTTGTTTGTGTAGAATATACTGTGAGCTGATCTCATGGGAAAGGGGACTTCCATCTGCTTGGTGATGGATTTTGTACCTATTGTTTGTTTCCTTGGGATTGCAGGGTTGATGTGCATTCTTCAACCTTCTCGGCTCAGTTCCAAACCATTGGCTTGCTTGCTAAACTTCTGTCCTTTAATTCTCCTCCTGGATGACTTTATGGTTGACCTGGGGCCTTTCTTGGCAAAGTTTTATGTACTTTTGAAATTCTGTGTAAGACTAAGAGCACAGTCAAATACTTTGTTCATAAGTTTATTGTGTGTGTTCTTCCTTCTCCTCCCCATTTGTGTGGTTATATTATTTATATGAAATACACTTGAGTTCATGATTTTCAATTTGCTTTCAGTTTTAAGTTTTTCTCTTTCCCATTCTTGTTAATTTATTTTACTTTTGAACATTTAGAACATAATGTGTTCTAATATATACTTCTAAAAATCAAAACTACACAAAAAGCTATAATCAGAAAAGTGTCACTGCCTCCTGTACTCCCTCCTTTCTACTACCCCATGTAGGCAGCAACATTGTTCCTGGGTTCTTTTTCATGTGTTTCTCTTTATAAAGTTAAGTACACAGACAAGATATTCTCTTGTCTTTATAAAGTTAAGTACACAAACAAGATATTATCTTGTTTCTTCCTCTTGCAAAGAAAGCATGTTAGGGTCAGTAGAAATTTTTCTTTTTTCACTTAACAATATCTCCTGGAGATCACTCTATGTCAGTTGAAAGAGATCTTTCTCATTCTTTGTTTACAGCTGCCTAATACTCTATTGACTTTAGAGGGCCATAATTTAGTCAGTCTATCTCCAAGGCTTAGATAGTTCAGTTGTTTGCTCCAGATGTTACTGCAATGCACAGCATTGTCCATGTGCCTATGTGTACTGTTGGAATTGTACCTTCAGGGTAAATTCCTGCAAGTGGGTTTTTGAGTTGAAGGATAGATGCAAGTGTAGTTTCTTTAGCTGGTGCCAAATTCCCCTCAGTTAAGGATTTTGCATTCCTACCACTTTGTATTCCTACAAGAAATGTATGAGAGTGTCTGTTTCCACAGCAATGTGTATGAGTAGAATAGATTTTCAGTCTTTGAATTTTTACCAATATGATATGTGAGAAATAATCTTGGTGAATTTTCACATTCATATAACTCTTTGAGCAAATTTTAATATTTTTCCACATATTCAAGGTCTGTATTTATGACATTTTATAAATTGCCTTTTCATTTTTCTTGCCCACTTTTCTATACGATTATTATTTTTTTCTTTGAGTGTTAAAATTTTTGTACGTTAGTGATGCTTTCCCCTTTTTTCTACTGTAACTTATGCTGTAACTTTCCCCCAGCTTGTTATTTGTCTTTTACTTTGCTTATGGAGTTTTTTGCTTTATGTAGTCAACTTACCAATCCTTTATAACATCTGGATTCTTTAGTATTAGATAAAAAAATTTCCATAAACTCAGATTATAGAGGGATTCAATTGTATTTTTTTCTACATGTAAAGTTTTATTTTTTTGCATTTAGAATTCTGATCCATATAAAGTTTCTTCTTGTGTATGACATATTTTTTTCATTTATAAAAAAATGGCTATTCAGTTGCTCAACATCATTTATTTAAAAGACCATCTTTTCCCCAGTGATTTAAAATATCATGTTTTTAATATATTGGATTTCTCTAGATTTCCATTCTAGTCCATTGGTCTGTCTGGATTATCATAAGCCAGTACCACACTTTTAATTACAGAGTCTTTATAGTATTAACATCCATAGGACTAGACCCACGTCATAGCTTTTCCTATTCACTTTTCCTACCAATCCTTATGTTTTTTTTTTTAATGTAAACTTTGGTCTTGATATATCCAGCTTGATGATAAATCTTGCCAATCTTCTGTTAGGATTACAGTAAATCTATACATTAACATAATAAAAAATGAGATTTTCATGATGATGAGGCATCCTACACAAGAACATGGGCCATCTTTATCCACTTGCTCAAATCTACTTTTATATCTTTCAGAAGTATTTATAGTCTTATGTAGATTTGAGCATTTCACATTATGCTTTTTCCTAAATAGTTTATCTTTTTTGTTGCTGTTGTAAATAAAATTGTCTCGTTCATTACAACTTTTAACTGTGTACAAGCATGCCATTGGGTTTTGCTATATTTTAATTGCAAAACATAATTTTAGCATTATAAAATGTATTTTGCCTCATGCTATGCCTTTGGCTTGAATTCTGCTTTGTCCAGTATGAGGATTTCAGTTCTTGCTTTCATATGTCTAGTAGATTTTTGTCCATCCTTTATCTTTTTTTGTTTAATTACTACCTTTAGATACGTCTCATATACCATATGGAGTTGAGATTTAATTAATGGGTCAATTTGAGAATCTTTTTATTTTAATAAGTGGGTTAAACTCACTCATGTTTATTGATATGACTATTACTGATTAATGCCAAGTCTCTCACTTTATGTTGTAATTATTGTGGGGTTATGTTAGACTTACCATAGGTTTGTTTTGTTTTATCTTGTTTTGTTTGAAACAGGGTCTCACTCTGTTACCCAGGCTAGAGCAGAGCGGTGTGATCATAACTCACTACAACCTCAAACTCCTGGGCTCAAAGAATCCTCTTGGCTCAGTGTCCTAAGCAGCTAGGACTATTTTTTCCATGGCAAGTTAAATTTATTTATTTATTTATTTATTTTGGAGACAGAATCTTATTTTAGCACCCTTGGGAGAGTGCTGTGGTGTCATCACTCACAGCAAACTGTAACTCTTGGGCTCAAATGATTCTCTTACCTCAGCCTCCCAAGTAGCTGGGACTATAGGCACCTGCTACAATGCCTGGCTATTTTTAGAGGCAAGATCTCACTCTGGCTCAGGCTGGTCTCAAACCTGTGAGCTCAGGCAATCCACCTTGGCTTCCCAGAGTGCTATGATTGCAGGCACGAGCCACTGCACCTGGCCCTATTTTCTTTTTTAATTCTTTATTAAATCATAACTGTGTACATGAATGCATTTCTGAGGTACATTGTGCTGATTTGATATACAATGTGGAATGCTTACATCTAACTGATTAACATAACCATCTCCTCACTTATTTGTTGTGTTAAGACATTCATACTCTGTTCTTAATCATTTAGAAATTTTTGGAGTCTTACCATGCCACCTAGACTGGTACTGTGTTTTTTTCTATCTAATACATCTTTGATTTTCTTTTCCCCTCTGGCTATTTATGAAATTTGTGTTTTGTTGCAGTGTTTAACTGTGTATCTTTATAATGCCCTTGATTTTCTTTTGTTTCACCTAAGCTTTACTATCTCAAATTTTTTAATGGCTCCCGTGTCTCAGAATAAAATTCAATGTCCTTGTTATGGTCCACAAGGCCTTTCATAACCTGTTTTTTGACTATTCATCTCCAGTTATTTCTACTGCTCTGCACTTAATCACTAAAAGACAGCAATATACCTTTCTTGTTCATCCTTAAATGTGTTCCCATCTGAAAGCCATTGCACTTAGATTTTCTCTATCTGAATATCCTTTCCCAAAATTTTGACCCAATTCAATATCTCACTTAATTTTGGTCTCAGCTCAAATTCCATGTCATTGTCAAAAAGGCCCCTTAACCTAACCTTATTTTAAACATTGCCCCATGTAATTCTTCAGCCTTTAGCATAATGTTTGATTTTTTTTCTTCAAAGCTTATGCCACTACTAGCCATTATTAATATTAACCACAGGTAAATTCTGAGAGCCAGAAAAAAAATTTTTTTGAATAATCCCTTCAACTAAAGGAGACATTTTTCATGGTTTCTAGATATCATATTAGAATGCTGGTCCAGCTAAAATTCTAAAACTTGAAAGTCTAGATTTTGAGATTTTCAAGGAAAGAACAGAAGTGGAGTGGTATCTGGCAGTGAAGATGCAAATGGTTTTCCCTGACATCTGGCCTGAAAACCAGGCACAGCCCTGTCTAAGATTTTCTCTAGACTCTTTCTGCATCCCAGTTTGCAAGTTGCATCTACATCTTATTGTGATAATATATGGGGACCTGTTTTCTTCTGTTCCTTAGCCCATTCTATCAGGAACCTAGGATAAGTGTACATTCTGAATTCATTAGTAAAATATGTGCAGTGAGAAACCTCTAGCATGGAAGCCTAGCACCAGCTATCCGTGTAATTTTCCAATTTCATGCTACATAAAACAGAAAAAAGGGACATCATGAATTGATGAGGTATAGTTTAGCAACCTGAGGATGTAATTTTTGTGCCCAAATGAAAAGACAACTGAAATTGCCTTTTAAGCACTAGAATAATCTTGTAATTCTGGCAAAAGTTTGTGAGTGAGACATAACCTAATCCAAACTGATGCCCACCATCTTGGCTGCATTGCAGAATCTTGGTGTCAAAGAATTTAGTTCCAATAAATTCCTCAAACTTCTATGGGACATAAAATACCTTTATGAACAGTAATGGCTATTGTATCCTGGTGAGCTAATAATAAGTACAAGAATATCTCCAGGGCAAGAATGGTTGGACAATGGATCATGAGAAAATAATTCTTAGTAAGGTTCTCCAGGGCTGAAGAATAAACCAGATGGCAGTATATTTGAAAAATGGGGGAGAATAAATTACAGCTATTTACATTTCTGCTCTGAAGGCAGTGCTTGTGTTTTCTGTAGGATGGCTTCTTTGCTAAGGATTATTAACTTGAGAGAAGAGAACTACCAACAAATGATATTTTAATGATTATCATAAAAAATGTGTTACTTTTGCTGTGATTTCACTGGGAAAAAAGAACTTATCTTGGTAGAGAGACCTTGATCATATTTTAGAAACTCTGTGGAGTCTTCTCATTAAATGAAATAAGAATACATTTTAGGAAGATAAATACTAACATGCATTTCTCTTTCAGAAATTATTCAATTCAACAGATATTTAACGAGGTCTTGCTATGGTCTTGACATGACACTGTGCTAAATACTAAAGTGACATAAAGAGGAATAAAATATATCCTTTGACTGCAAGGTATTTATGATTTTGTGGAGAATATTTTACAGGCTAAATCTTTCATGTTGTCTAATAAGAGATAGTAACAAATGATCTGCCCCCATCCATGTTTATAATAGCTGTTTTTTAGTCTTTGCTTTTATGACCTTTCCATTTAAAAAAGAAATCCACAAAGCTCCTTCTGAGAATTGGCAAACAACTTGCAATGTTGGGAAAATGTAATCAAAAATGATGAGAAAACATGATGGACTGACTGATGAGGTTAGAAAGACTTTTGATTGCCTAAATATGTGATAAGACACTTGACTCTAGATGCTTAGCAGCCAAAGAATGATTTTTGCAAAGAGTTGTCATAATATAAAACCCTTCTGAAAAGAAAAAGTAAGACATCCATAAAAGACATTTTTAGCTTGACCAAGGGAATATTTGATCACTTCAGGAAGAGAATCTATTGATATAACCTCACAATTCAGGGAAAAGCTACAAGGAATGATGGTGCTGTGGAATATAAAATAATAATAATAATAATAAAACAGAACAATGGGCAGAGATTGGATATGAAAGAAGACTCCTTGCAGGAGGTAGATTTAATCCAAGCCTCGAAGGACATAGACGGGTAGGGTCAGTAGAAAAGGATGATTGAGTCAGAAGAATCACAGTGAGCAAATACATGAAGCCCTAATTTTGCTAGGAATCTTGTGGGTAAAAGTAATTTATCTTCTGGTTTGGTAAGAGATGAGAAAGCACAGAAAATTTTCAAGTAGTTTACAGAGGGTTTCATTCAATAAGCAATGAAGGGAATGCAGCATGTAAAGAATGAGGTCAGGTCTTTAGCAAGATAGCTTTGAAAGAGCCATGGAAAGGTTATTGTAGAATATGTGTTATAGTGGTCCATTCCACAGGATAGGAGTAAAGGGACTTTATCTCATGTAGAACTGCAGTAACTGGCATATCGATGAGCAGGCATCTGTCAACCTTTCATCTACTCAGCACTTGATTATTAGCATGACTATCACATTCAAGCATCTGTGGAAGATGGAAAAATGGAGAAACAGTCTATTGTTTTCAATGAATATTTAAAATGATATTATTTAAGTATTTAACATATAATATATTATATTATGATATCTTAATAAGTAATACATTAGTTAATAATATTTGAAATAATAATTATCAATTGGTCATGAATTTGCAGGTATTGGGAGTCATCCAGGTTCAGTTGCCCAACTGTATTGAAATGGTTTGCAAGCCACTCCCAAGAATACCAGTAGTCACAAGATTACAAATTTCATGAAACAAACAAGTAAACAAGCATGGCTCTCTGCAGTTTATTTTTGGTCGGGGCCAGGTTTGAACCCGCCACCACCTCCTGTATATGGGGCCAGCTCCCTACTCCTTGAGCCGCATGTGCCACCCACAAGCATGGCTCTCTGTTACATCTCCATATTAATTGTATTTTTTTCCCACTGAGATTGAAATGATATCTAGGAAACTGGATGATTTAATCAAATATCAGGTTTTATAACCCCAGAAGGCAATCAGAAACCTGCAAAAGACCTTTTCTTTTTGTATACTTTCAATGCATGAAGAAAAATCCTTCCTAGAAGCCAAATAACCTAAGCCATGCTAAACTTTCTATTTAGACATTACCTAAACATGTACAATGTAGGCAATAACTGCTTGACAGAGATTTGGAATCAAGAAGAGAAAAAGAGCCTTTGGTTGAAAACAGTATGGTGATAGTTCGCCTCACAGAGCTGTGCATGCCCCAAGCCTGCCTTCCTCCTTCACCCCTGAGGAGAGAGATAAGCTGGCTTCAAGGCACTGGGGCAAGAGCCAAATGCAGCACACAAGCTTACTCGTGATGCAGGTAAGAGGTCCCACTGAACAACATGTTTTGTAAAACCTTCGGCAGCAGATAGGGATGACCGTATGCTCCCCTTCTCATTTTCTGCTTGTCGTTTTCTATTCCCCTCTCCCTGGTAGGGATGTTCCTTCCAACAAGTAACCACCACAAGCTATCCATCTCAGTGTTCTGAGCCAGAGTTGGGAATTTCAAGTGATAAGTCAAGCCAATAGTTTTGCTCTCCTCTCTTTGCACTTCAATTTTTTTTTCTTTTTTTGGCCACTCTTAATCTACAGTGTGAAAAACAAAACTCTTAAAGAACAACAACAAAAGTGTCCTGCTGAGGAATTATTTCTCACTCAGCTGTACAACATCTCTTTTGGATGTTCTCCCACTGAGCATGTGTTCCGAGGAACTTCACCCTCATCAGTAATTTGTGTCTCAGCTGTCACTGCTTTTTGAGGAAAATCTTGATTCTCAGTTTCTAGGGAACACACAAAGGAAATTCTTACAAGATAGAGATGACAGGGGCGTCAAATGAGACAGCCATAAACTTCCGTTCAAGGAGTGCTCTCGATGCATACAGACTAAGCTTGCTCAGTCAGCAACTTTGAGAAGAAGGATTAAAGATACTAAAGTCTGTTAGATCTTCCCTCCTCAAGGGAAAAGCCTGTCATGATAATTAGTCAATACTTGGAATAGAAATCCATGGAGGAGGGGATTTTAACATGTATACAAAAAAGAATGTGAACCAAAACTTTCTCCACCTGATAAGAATTTATGTGTTAAGTATCTGAAAGAGCATTGTGAAATGAGAAGGCACATTGTCATTGGAGTCCCTGATTAAGGTCTAATGTCCTTAAATTTTAAGCATGGTTCATCCTATTGGCCCATCTCTATGTTTTTCAGTTTTATTTGCGTTTAACTCTATTAATAGCATTTCGTAAAGAATATCTCCATGTGCTCGCTTTTGCAGCACATACATTAAAATTGGAACAATACCCAGATTAGCATGGCCCTTGCCTATTGATGACACTCAAATTCATGAAGCATTCCATATTTTTTATGAAGTTCGTAGATGAGCTAATATAATGGGAGGTTGGGGAATGAGGGAGTAGAGGAAGGAGGGGGTGGGAGTCACAGTGTATGGCACACCTCTTGGAGATGGGACACAATTATAAAAGGGACTTTAATAAATGCAATTAGTGTAAAATAATTACTTGTACCCTTAATGATTACCAAATGGTAAAGAAAAAAAGAATATCACCCTGAGTAGAAACATCTTTTTGTGCATATTAATCAACAATATCTTAAAAATCAACACTTGTTTGTTTCTGCCATGTGCAGCACAAGACTGAAGTTGGTCGCTCTGGACAGCATGTCCCTTACTCTAGGAGCATAAAAATCTGTTGTTGTTCCTTGAAAAGATAGAAGTGGAAAAGGTCTTTCCTCAAAGAAAACACTTCTTCTTACTCTCTCCTAGGAACAATTGTTTTTCTTGGCTGGAATTGAAACCCTACCTCTCACACGTAGCCTTTTAGAAGCACTGCTGACCTGCTCATTATTTTAAAATCCTGGTGTTCATTTGGTGACCCTGTTTGTATTACTGCCCCTAAGTATGAGAAAACCATTATTACCAGGAAATCCAGGATCATGAATATATTCATAACAAAGTTTTCTCATAAAGTTTGAGGTTTCCCCCTAAAGTAATTGAATATATTTTAACCGTTTTGCATGAAAACATTTGGAAATGTGTTTTTAAAGTCATTTTTAAAAATTTAACACACATCTTCTCACTGCCAAATGTAATTGATATAAAAATCATGCAAAGTAAAAATACATTTCTCTTTTATATTAAGTTTTCATTTCTCAGCTAAAATTCTCCATCTGTTTGGATTGTCTACTTTCTCCACTAGATCCTTTATCATATTTCAATCATAGTTATTTTACAGTCTTTGACTTCTAATTCCAACATCTGGACTGCTTTGATTAGCTAACATTTCACTTGATTATGAATCACCTTTCCTGTGTCTTTGCCTGTCTCATAATTTTTGGTAGTATGCTCGACATTCTTGTGCATAAAAAGAATCAGGATGAAATAAAGATAAACTCTTTGAAAAGAGTGTATCTCTTCCTCTTCAGACTGCTGATATGTAAAGTTGAGTCAATCTAATCATCCGATCTATAATTGAGCTGGACATGAGATTTTCTGCAGCCATAGTTCAATATAATTTACCCCTAACATCGAGCAACTTGAATGCAGGATTGGTGATTAAGTGTCACCAAGACTTGGGATCTGTTTATTAGTGAAAATCACAAAATTCCTCTATACTCCATAGTCCACCTTTCTGCTCTCCAAATTGGGAGAGATTTATCTTTCTCTCTTCTCTTGATAGCACAGTCATAATCTATTAAGGTAATATACATTGCCCTCCAGTTCCATAAATAATTTTCTGTACCTTGTGAAATTTCCCCCACTAACCTAGCCTCCCACCAGCTTTCAGAAGACTAATAATTTGCTCTTAGTATAGTTTCCAAGCTCATCTGATAAAATATTTCTCAGATCTCTTGCCCTACTCCAGAATTTGGCACTTGCTGAAGGTGCTGTGAAAATGTTTGAAGAGTGAGTGCAGACTTGCTTTCACTTGGATTTGCTCAAGATTCTAATCTGTCATGCCAGCCCACACCTGCTCATGAAAAGCTTGGTAGAAATTGGGCTTATTTCTCCTTACTCCGAACGATGGCAGGTTTGGTTCTTCCTTTGCCACGTCCTCAGGAACAGCAACAGCTATGGCAAGTGGTCTCACTGAAAAGTAGCTCGTCTCTTTCTGTTTGTCACAATTACATTTCTTTGCATCTTCAGCACTGGTGTGGTAAAAGTATAATTATATGGTTTAACCAGCTTCATCTCATCATCAGGTGGGAGCAAAAATGTCTTACAACTTTCTACATTCTAGAAACACAAAGTCATACAGTAAAAGTTTAAAACTTGCTTTCTTGATCTCCAGACGCATCCAAGTGTACACACACACATACTGTTATTTATTTGTTTGTTTGTTTTAGTGTGTGCACATGTGTATGACTTTTAAAATAAATATTTATCTTGGTATGCATTCTCTCTACAATTTGAATTTTCTTTTTATCAACAGTGTGTTGGGTGTGTATTTCCTTGCCAGTACATGCAAAGCTACCTCATTCCTTTGAACAATTGTATAGTATTCCATTGTATTGGCTTATCATCATTGATTCCAGCAATTTCTTACTGATGGACCTTTGGTTATTAAGTATTTAATACCATAAATAATGTAGCATGAGAAACCTTATAAAGGTACTCAGAGTATTTCTAAGGTTGGATTCCTAATAATATAATAGCTGGTTTAAAGGTGGGTACTTCTTTTAAAGGATGGCAATGAACACAACATCATCTTTTTGTATTGTATTATGGCCTCATTATGATTTTTTTGTTTTGCTTCTATTAAATCATAACTGTGTACATTGATGCATTTATGGGGTTCAGTGAACTGATTTGATATGCAATATAAAATGCCTACATTGAACTGATTAATGCATCCATAATAGTTATACTTTTTTTCTTAATAGTTTTGAAATGTACCATTGCATCATGCACATTATTATTACTATACTGCTGTCACGTCCTAGGTACTCATTGGCAAATATTGAGCTGTTTGACCCTTTGAACAAAAGGCCTGAGAGCAGAATAATCCAGAGTAGATTCTGTGGAGCACAAGACTCATGAATGTTCCATAAAAAGAATTCTATAGTCAAGTTAGACTGAGAATCCCAGTAAACCACCCACCCACTCAACTTTCTTTGAGATTAAAGCCTCTGAGAGCCCTGAAAAAAGAGAGCAAGTAATTTGCTTTATTTAACTCAGTGTTTTCCACACATTTTGATCAGGAAACTATTTTATTGCCTATTACCTATTGAGAATTTTTGGAATACAATTTAGAAAATGCCACTCTAACAGTTTTTCCTTTTAAAAATAAATTCAGATGTTTCTGTTTATTAAATTTCTTCCCTGGTAATTAGGTACTTAGCACTTGCCACAGTGAATTGCATTTTCTCCCAATCTGCTATTTCAGAAAGGATTTTTTGCTTAAAGATGGGGAATTTCCATGCTTGCTAGAATTTTTTATAAACTGGAAATAAGAAAACTTTAAAAGGAGCCTGAGGAGCTATACCATAAGTCAATGACAAGAGCTTTTAATGCTTGAACTGTATTGAACCTATATGATCTTCACGAAACCTTTCATTTCTTCGTTCAAAATTCTTATTTGTATTTTCATAATTGAGATATGATATATTTGGCAATGTCTTGAAGTTCTGATTTAGAAAGCTCTCCCACTCATCTAAGGTTTAGAGAGAGGGAATATATTCTATTAGAAGAGAAAAAGTATAAAAATTCATCTATCTTATCATTTTTAGGTTATCAGAAAAGATCTGTGCAGTTAAACATGGGAGACCTGTGTTAGGTAAAATCACTGTTAATTAAGAACTTACTATATTCCAGCCACTGTGCTAAAACTTTTACCTGAATCATTTCATTTACTTCACACAACAACAGACTAGGAAATACTGTTATAATCTTCATTGAAGAGGTAACAAAACTTGGGGTAAGTAAAGCTAAACAAACAAACAAACAAACAAACAAACAAAACCAGCTTATTTAGAGTCACAGAGCAGATGAAAAAATAAGTGACAGAGCTGAGATTTAAACCAAGTCTGTCCAATTTCAAAATTTGTCTTTAACCACTCCATTAGTCTGTCTACTGTGCATGCGTGTTTGTGCATATGTGTGTGTATGTGTGAGACAGAGACAGAGACAGAGAAGGGAATTAACCATAGCTGTTGTTTTTATATATTTCATATTAACTAAAATAAGAGTCAGAGGTTGAAACCTGGGCCAAGCCAGGGTAGAATTTCCACTTGTCAGTCATTCCGGGATCCCATTTTATATGCTGTACTCATTTCTCCTCTGGAGCTTCCATTGACAGCACTTGTAGAATATGCAATAAAAATCTACTCTATGATAAAGGGATTTTTTTCCTTCTGGGGATATTCCCAGCAATGTGATTGTAGATTCAAATGGGAGGTCTAGCTTGAGTTCTTTGAGTGTTCTCCAGACTGCCTTCCAAAAACGTATTAGTTTGCAGTCCCACCATGTAAAAGTGTTCCTTTCTCTCCACATCCATCCCAACATCTGTAGTTTTGAGACTTTGTGATGAGGGCCAATCTCACTGGGGTTAGATGATAGCTCAGGATGGTTTTGATTTGCATTTCTCTAATTATTAAGAACACTGAGCGTTTTTTCATATGTTTATTAGCCATTCCTCTGTCTTCTTTAGAGATGGTTCTATTTATCTCTCTTGCCCAATGATCTAAGGGATTATTGGCTTTTTTGTGTTTATTAATTTGAGTCCTCTATAGATCCTAGTTATCAAGCTTTTGTCTGAGTCAAAATATGCAAATATCCTTTCCCAATATGTAGGTTGTCTATCTGCTTTGGTTATTGTCAGCTTAGCTGTACAGAAGCTTTGCAGTTTCATTAAGTCCCATTTGTTTACT
>CAUYPK010098633.1:0-11741 GCA_963574355.1 Loris lydekkerianus | reverse complement strand
GGCCAGGAGAAGGGCTCTGTGCAGTGGCAGGGAGGGTTCCAGAGGGTACGCAGCTACTAGAGTCCCTGGTCAGATAGATGATCTAATGTGAAGGTTGGGAGGACTCAGGAGAGGGGACGCAGGGTTGCGTGGCTCCCGCAGTTCCTGGTCAGGGAATGTGGAGCCCCAGTGGGTGCGGGTCACCGTTTGGGAGTTGCTGAACACCTCTTATGGAGGTCTGGGCGGCACCTAGCCCAGGAATTTGAGGTTGCTATGAGCTGTGACGTCAGGACACTCTACCCAAGGCAACAGTCCAAGGCTCCAGTGTGCCAAAACTGTCTCACTCTGCCCCTTAGGATTAGGGCTGTGAGGCAGTTCAGTCCCCACCTTTAAGCTGCTCAGTCACTAGGTTACTTTGTCCCGCCCGATCCTTGTTCTGGGACCCTGAGGGCAAAGCTTGCCGGAGCAGTTTTTCCACACAATGGCTTTCACTGAGCCCAACTCAGTGGCTCATTTTGGGGCCCCAGACAATGCCCAAAGTTCTCCACACTTTTGCTCAAGCTCTCCCCAAGGCAGCTCAACTGAGCGCCAAGTCCAAGAACACCAAAAAAGTTCACAGGTAAAGCGTTTCCAGTTTGCAGTCTCAGTGCTGCTTGTACTCACGGTTGCCGGCGTGATTAGGTCGATCGAACACATGCAGCCACTTGCCAGTTTTCCAGTGTTTTTTTCCTCCTCCTGGGGTTCAGAAGTCCCTTGCTGGCTCCCTGTATCCTCAAAGGGATGATCATAGGCAGATCCCATTGGCCAGAGATGTCTGGATTCTTGTCTCCCCAGACTCGCCCAGCCCAGTTACAGGGAAGCTGTTACTCAGCCGCCATCTTTAATCCAGTCAGCATTATTGAATGTTTATGCCATACCAAACAAACCACAAATTCGATGCAATCCTTCTGAAAATCCCAATGGAATTTTTATTTTAACACTTTTTTTTTTAAATGTTTAAATTGATATATAATCACATAGGCCCCTGAATAACTAAAATAAGTTTTAGAAGGAAGAACAAAGCTGTAGAGAAAGAACACATTACCTGGTTTCAAACTACACATATATTACAAAGACCCAGTAATTAAAACAGCATGGCACTGGTTAAAAAGCAGACATGAAAATAGATATACACACCCATAGAGCACAATAGAGAGCCTCCAAATAAACTCATGCAGGGATCATCATCTGATCTTCAACAAGAGTGTCAAAAACACACAGTGGGGAAGGATATCTCTTCAACACATGGTGCTCGGAGAACCACTTGTCACCATGCAGAAGAATAGATTTGGTCTCTTATATCACAT
Organism: Loris lydekkerianus; assembly: GCA_963574355.1. Classification (NCBI taxonomy): domain Eukaryota; kingdom Metazoa; phylum Chordata; class Mammalia; order Primates; family Lorisidae; genus Loris; species Loris lydekkerianus. Next base: position 10,416 of record CAUYPK010098633.1, on the reverse strand, counting down.
CATACATGAAAATCATCTCAAAATTCATTAAAGATTTATATGTTAGACCTGAAACCATAAAATTCCTAGGGAAAAACTCAGGAGAAAAGGTCCATGATAGTGGTCACGGCGATGCTTTCTTGCCTATGACATAAAAAGCACAGGCAAGAAGAAACCAATAGTGCAGAGGAGACCCGAAACTAAGAAGCTTCCGCACCATGGACAAAACTGCTACCAGAGTAAAAAAGACTATCTGCAAAGTGTGAGGAGACATTCGCAAACCAGTGGGTTTATATCCGAACTATGTAAGAAACTTTCCAACATAATAAATAAATAGATAAATAAATAAATAAATAACTTAATTTAAAATGGGGCAAAAGACTTCAAAAGATATTATTTTAAAGAAGAAATACAAGGCCAAGTGCAGTAGCTCACACCTGTAATCTCCCAGCACTTGGGAAGCCAAGGTGGATGAATCGCCTGAGCCACAGTAAGACCCCTGTCTCTAAAAAGAGCCAATAATTCTACTTCTGACTATTAATGGAAAATAATCTAAAATAGTATCTCAAACAGATATTTGAATTCCTATTTTTTTTTTGCAGTACTATTCACAAATGCCAAGATGTAGAAACAACCTAAGTGTTCATGTATAAATGGTTAAGGAAAATGGGATATATAAATACAATGAAATATTATTCTTCCTTACAAAAGAAGGAAATCCTAGTATATGCAGCAACATGTACAAATCTTGAGGACATTATACTAAAAAGTGAAATAATCCAGTCACAGAAAGATAAATATCACATGGTTCCACATATAAAAATTATCTAAAATAGTCAATCACATAGAAAAAGATTATATAATAGAATGGTGGCCACAGGAAGAGGAAATGAGGAATTTCTGTTCAAAGGATGTAAAGTTTCATTTATTCAAGATATTTATGTTCTAGAGTTGTTACCCAACACAGAGCCTATAGTTAACACTACTGTACTGTAATTAACAGAAAAATTTGAGAAGAGAATACATCTCATGTTAAGCATTCTTATCATGATAAAAATAAATCTATTGATGAGATCAACATATCCGGAAGATCAAAAATCACATTATAACAAAGATATTTGTACCAGAATGTTTATTGCAGCCCAATTCATAATTGCTAAGTCATGGAAGAAGCCCAAGTGCCCATTGATCCGTGAATGGATTAATAAATTGTAGTATATGTACAGCATGGAATATTATGCAGCCTTAAAGAAAGATGGAGACTTTACCTCTTTCATGTTTACATGGATAGAGCTGGAACATATTCTTCTTAGTAAAGTATCTCAAGAATGGAAGAAAAAGCATCCAATGTACTCAGCCCTACTGTGAAACTAATTTATGGCTTTCACATGAAAGCTATAACCCAGTTACAGCCTAAGAATAGGAGGAAGGGGGAAAAGGAGGAGGTGGGGAAGGGTGGTGGAGGGAGGGGGATTGATGGGATTACACCTGAGGTGCATCTTACAAGCGCATATGTGAAACTTAGTAAATGTGGAATGTAAATATCTTAGCACAATAACTATGAAAATGCCAGGAAGGCTATGCTAACTAGTGTGATGAAAATGTGTCAAACGGTCTATGAAACTAGTGTCTGGTGCTCCATGATTGCATTAATGTACACAGCTATGATTTAATAAAACAAAAAAAGGAATTAAAAGAAATGACCAGAATACCAAGAAATGTAAGGCTGCACAGGAAATTAAAAAGCTGTTTGTGCCTACATCCTCCAAGGTGTAGACTCAGAAAAACGTAAGACTTTACATAAGACTATCTACTTATGACTTAAGTCATAAGACTCAGAGAGGCACTTAATAACAAAAGCTTCACTTACAAAAAATACATGTATTTTTTCATTTTAAGAATTTTCTTGTTTGTTGCCGTGACCACAGTAAGAATGTTACCTCCTCACTTAAGCTCATCCTTAGATATGGCCACAAGCTCTCAACCATTAAATTTAGATGGAAGTGCCAGGAAGTCAAGAAAGAAAAGAAATAAGTAGGCTTCAGAATGGGGGCTAGAAAAGGACTTGAAATGTCTTTACTGGTGTACAGAAACAAGTGAAAGAAAGTAGTTCAAATACCTTCTTAATTGTGAGGGATTTCTATAGCCAGAGAAACAGTAAGCCCAGATAGAAATGCCAATTGCCTTAAATAATTTTTAAGCCTCTGAAACGGACTATAAAGAAGTGGGCTTTGATGGCAGGACAGTTTCTAAAAGTAAACATGGTTTCTGAGCATCATCTTGGGTTGGTTCTTGATAGAAGAAAGGAAGAGCCTATGCTACCAAGAATGGTTGATGAGGCCGCTAGTTTGGAAAACAGAGTCTTAACAAAGAATGTATCCCACTGCTTAGGCAGGGTCTCTACAGTCCGGGTAAACGAATTTTCCTCAGCAACTTCCTATGTATCTCATTACTTTTTTTTTTTTTTTTTCCTGAGTGAGAGTCTAAATTAAGGCTATCCTGTTCAGACGCCTTTATTATATAAGAAGCATGAGGCCAGAAACATCAGCTAATAGTGTGCCTCAAAATGTGTAGTTCTCCGTAAAGAACTACTTTCAGAAACCCAGAATCTTTGGTGGTCGCAATAACTGGATAAGACTTTAGATCATCTCCTTTGGATAGTAGAGTGTGTTTTAAGTGTGAATAAAAAAAGTGTGTATGGTTTTCTGATGGCTGGAGGGCCCAACTGTCTACAACATTTATACTCCACTGCTAAAATTTAGAATCGTTCCTGGGAAACAGAAGCCTATAAGGAAATTAATGTCTCTATCCCCTTTGCAGATGGTGTTACTATGTGCCTATTTTTCAGGAAAGATGAGTGAAAATTTTGTGTTTCACTTTGAAGGCTAGTTCATAAAGTATTGCAGTATTTTTTCTCTTCCTACCCCTTTGATGCAAGTGAGCATGGCCAATTCAAGACATGCATTGAAGATGGAAGAGCCATGCATTGAAGATGGAAGTGAAAGAAGACTGGGTCTTTCTGTCAATGCTTGGAGAAAAGCTGCCTGTGAATCAGAGACAAGGGTCTGGATTCACTCAGTTGAGAAACAAACTTCTATTCTGCATAAATTATTATAGAAAGGAGTTATTTGTTGTATCAACTGACATATGTTAAATAAAGCATTTGTAATAAAAGGCATGACACAAAGTTTTTCTGCTTTAAAGGTGTGGATATAAGGGAGTTATTGGATTGTGCTAGCTTTGGAAATTAAATCATATAAGCATTGATTCTTCCACCCATGATAGTTATTTAGCTTCTACTGTTTTTTAATAGTGGTTGTAAAGAATACAGAAATATGTCAAATAAATCTGTTCCTTCAAAGGCTATAAAGTATTTTAAATAATAAGGAACTTTTATAACCAGTGGAATAGATGCTCATAATACAAGTATACCACATATTATGGGCCATGGAAAGTAAAATGTTATGTTTTAAGTCAGAAAGATTGTTAGATTCTTTCTTGGGCAATTATAAAATATATTTTAGAATAGGCTTTAAGATGGTCATGAAAGTTGAGTCACATTCTAATAGGTAGAGGTAGAAAAATGTATTTCAGCAGAGGATATTAATGGGCAAACGTACAAGAAGAGAAAACTCCAGATTACTCAAGATTCTAGTGGTTCAAGCCTGTGATGTTTGAAAGAGAACTTGGGAGATGAAGTCTGGACAGAAGTGTGCCAGATTTCAGAATAATCTTGCCTCCCAAGCTGGAGCTCTTTACCTTTATTGGCTGAGCTATGTTAAATAATGAGTGGTACTCCCAGTTATTTTCCCCAGCGTAGTATGGCTAGCCCAACATCAATCAGCTTGGGAGAGAATTAATGTTGCAGAAATAATGGGATTTTTGAACTTAGAAATAAAAATTCTTACAGAGACTTTTTCTTCCCAAAGAGTATGAAAAACCTAATAATGACTTTTAACAAAGCAAATCACCTGACTTGGGCAATACTACTTTCCTGTGATTTTAAAAGACTTTGGCAACCTTTCCCCTTGTATTATAATATCTTAGCAAGCATTTAAGAGGCTGCGTCTGATGGTTGTAATTAAGCTTCAAAGGAAATGAGGAATGCCAAACATTTAGTTAGGCTGAAACTATTTTTCCCCATTGCTACCAATGTGCAATTCTGTCTTGCTTCTTTCCTTCACATTTGCCAGAGGGTGAATAAATGTCCTGATTCAGAATGATGGGAAAGTCAATGTGTTGGCAAAAGTGTGATACAGAGCTACCTCATTTCACCTGGGGCCACTGTACACACTAAAGTACATGTACAAATGTACATCACAGCATGATGCCACATTTCAGTGACCTTTCAACTACCCTGCCCAGGGCCCACAATCCAGTCTGCTGACTCCTTCTTGTTCATGTCATCAAAAGCCTTCACACGTCTATGTCTGTTCTCTGCATGTACGTCTTCCTTGTATGTCTTCTTCTTCTTCAGCATCTCCCACTACCACTCTACCTCCACAAAGAGCTCATTTGTCCTTCAGGATTCACATCTGTGCAACTGTATTTGTTTAAATGAGGCCTTTCTGATGGTGCCATCTTAGCAAAGTTAATTAGTTCTTTATTTTTTGGTAGATCTTTGGGTACATTCTGTTTTCTAGCATGTTATCACAATTCAATTTGAATTATGTTGCATTATTACATGTCTGATTTGTTAAAATTAATTATGGTAAAATACACATAACATAAAATTCACCATTGTAACCATATTTAAGTGTACAATTAAACCATTTAGTCGTATTATAGTAATATTACTGTGTGCAGCCATGACCACCATCCACGTCCATCTTTCCCAGTGAAATTCTATAGCCATTAAACAACATCTTGCAGTAACCACTTCCCCAAGGGCCTGTAGACCATCATTCATCTTTCTTACTATTTCTATAACTTTGACTATTCTAAGTACTTCATAAAAGTGGAACCATGCAGTATTTGTCTTTTTGTGACTGGCTTATTTCTCTTAGCATGATGTCCTCAAGATGCTTCCATGTTATAGCAGATGTCACAATTTCCTTCCTTTTTAAAGTTGAATAATATTTCATTATGCTGTTATTTATGCACACACGTGTATACACATACATGTCACATTTTGCTCATCCGTCCATCTGTTTAAAAACACTTGAGCAACTACTATGTTTTTAGTTACTGTATATAATGCTGTTATAAACATGGGTTTATTACAAATAGATCTTTGAGACACTGTTTTCAAATATTTGGGGTACATACCCAGAAGTCTCATCTAGACTTTTATGAAAACCTTGTAACTGTCTTTACTCTCTTAAATTATTTTATTGTTAAAATTCATGAAATCATTGAAGATAGAATTCTCTGTCAGCAGTCCAAAAAATTTCTATATATTAAGAATGATAATGGACCAAAATGAACAAGATAAAAGTTAATTAAAGGTTTTCTATTTAATTCAAGAAAATGAAACATGCAGACAGAATGATGGAGAGATAAGACTTCAAATTTAAAGCATGTTTTCTATATAGTTATGTTTATATATTATATATGTTTATATATAAACATCCAGATGGGGACAATTTCTTCCTGTTTACATTAATCAATCTATCAACACTTTTTTGTTAAGCTGTTCAATCAGATGGTAGTCTATTCACATATCTTTGTTCATTCTCAGATAGGCATGAGATTGTACTTAAGGCCCCGCTGAATGATGTTCCTATCCATTAGGCTTATCGCATACCTCATACCTAGTTACCTTGTCAAAGAAGATAACAAAGTTATTATGACAAAAAAAAAAAAAAATCTCAGGATCATGGTATCATTTTATCATGTTCCTAAGCCCATACTTAATTAATCTCTTTCTGAATGTTATTTGAATTCATGCTGAGAGAGTTGAGGTGGCTAACTGTAAAAATTTACGTATAAAATCCATCTTTTAAAAATAAATTTAAGAAGAAATATTAATATACTAAAGCATAAAAAGGAAAAAAAATTAAGGAGAGATAAATTTTTAATAAAATATAATTTTTTTAAATGACATATTAAGAGTCACAACATCAGTTAGTTTCCAAAAAATATTATATGGAAAATAATACTTCACAATGTAGTTTTATATCAATTGTGACTGATGTAGGGCTAAGAAACGTAAATCACCTCGATCTTGATGAAATGGGAAATGAAGAAAGTATGAATGATGGAGCAGAGGCAATGAATGATCAGGTTATGTGAACTGAACAAAAAGAGAACTGCCATTCATAACTGTCAAATTGCAAAAACTTACTTCCAACATGTACTTAACAGTCTATTTACTCTTGTAAAAGAGTAAATGAGCACTACAAACGTTCCCCTCTCTCTCATTAGGAAACAAATAAGGATAAAAGGATTTTTCAAGTGAGATCAAAATCTTGTTAAACTATACAAAGTCAAATAAATGAAAGAAAACTGGTAGAAAAATAGAGATGAGCAAATATCTACATGATTAAAACAAGGAAGAAGATGGAATTTGGAAAATGTGGACTAGAATAGTTACTAATGGTAAGCATAGAGTGCTAATTCATTATTTTTAAAGGCATATTTGTTTTCTGAATAAGTATTTGTGGAATAATTGCTAGCTGCAAGATGGAAATTTGCAAGATATAATATTAATACAATACAGATCCTGTTCATAAGGAGTATTTAAACAAATAAAGGAGATGACATACAGGCACAGTTTTACAAAATAAAACAGTTGCACAAGAAAAGCCCAGAAGTATTACCAGTGTCAAATTTCAGGATTCTCAAACACAAATGCCTTCTAGGGCCAGCAAGAAAGGTAAGCCATGTGAAAAAAAAGGCAGGTGCTACTAAACACTTACTGACTTTGCCACAGACATGAAGGGCACAAACATTTTCAGAAAATTTTCTTTTGTATGTCTATTTTTTGTTAAATATTCAAATTTTAAAAGTTTTGGCTATTTAAAAAAAATATTTAAAGCCATTGCATAGGCTTAATAAAATACACTGACAAACTAGAGTTGGTTTTTATGCTACCAGTTTAGAATGTTTGCCTTGGAGGATAAAGAAATGTTCTGGGAAGAGTATTGTAATTTGAAGTTCTCATTGTTTGACATGCAGAATTAAGACACATAGTAATTAAAGAAAAGAACATCCCAGGAGAAGGAAACGCTATGAGTTAAGGTAGGCAAACAGGAATGTAATGGAGACACATGAGAAACTATGAAAAGCTTATTTTGGGAAGGGTGTGGTATCTCTGACAGGGAGGAGCAGGAAATATGATAATATGAGCATTTAGGAAAGAAGGTGAAGATGACTAATGGCCCACACAAATTCATTAAAAGCAAGTCATGCCACTCTTGCTTCATTGCATTTCACAAAGGTGAGAAACTTGGTGCCATGCTGGAGAAATTTTGAACATTGATTTCCACAAAGTAACTTGGGAGATAAGTTAGTGGAAATATCTTTGAACCTGTTTTGCTCAACAACTTTGCTATGACATTGATGATGACCCGGGGGAGGGACTGCTAATGTAGCATATTCAGGGATAAATAATCTAGAGAGATTAAATGCATAGTCTGGTAAAAAAAAAAAAAAACACAAACAAACAAAAATAAACAAACAACAATAAAAAAAAAAAACCACCTAAATATGTTTATACCCAAGAAAGCTAATAAAATAAGCTACTCTTATTAAGAATATTGAGACTCAGGAATGTCAATTAACATCTTTCAAGTCATATAAAAAAAAAAGTGTCAAGAAGTGGAATTTATATCCCAGATCTATCTGGAATCAAAGTCTATGCTCATTCTTACCTATCACAGAACCACTGTGTACAAAAGTATTACGTATAATTCTCAGGAGAATTTTAGATCATGTTTTCCATTGAGTGGAAGATAGAGGTAAATGTCTTTTAGATGATAATTGAACAGTATACCTTTTGTTTTTTACTGATGAAACATTAATTGTGACTAAATCAAATGCACTGAGTGGAGTGAGTCAAATTTATGTAAACTAAGATTTATAAGAGTCAAAAAATAAAATTTTCTTATTTGTGTATTCTCATCTTCATTTTACAGCAATATCAGAAAATACTTTTGATTTCAATTTCAGTTTTCCAACAAAAATTTTGAGAGTGCTCATTAGTTGATAGGCATGGTTAAATGTATTATGGAGACTATATTGAAAAAACAATTAACAAAATTACTCCTACTATGCCCTTCCGTTTCAATAAGTTAGTGTGTTTCTCTGGTTCTACCCCCTCATTCCATTTCCCCCCAAAGATAGCATTTGGATCTAGGAAGAAGTTTATGCAACGCCAAGACCACCAAGAAGCTTATGCACCATCACAAGACCAAGGACCCTGGTGTGGTGCATCTTTCCAGTTGGTTCCTGGCTATTAACTTCTATTCCCTCAAGAATTGCTTCTGAGTAGCTTTTCCTATGACCACTGTATCACAGAGGGCCTGAATTTCCATTCTCCCCCACAACCTGTTATCTATGGAATGTGTTAGCACCCTCTGCTGAATTATATAAATCTCCTCTGTCACATTGAGCTATCAATTGTAGTGTCCTTGCTCTGAAATCAAAATCCCTCTAATTTACCACTTGTCCATCTCGGGGACTGTGAATTTCAGCTGCTTTTTCTGATCTTCATTAGAACATGACAGAACCTTAGTGAGATGGCTAAGAGGTTCAAATGCCTGGACTCCTCTTTTTATTGCTACTTTGTTTCACCCACAGTCAGATAGATGATGTATCTTTATCTCCCTCCAAAAGCCAAGAATTTTGAAGTAAGCCAAGACAATGAAATCTAAACTCTAACATCACTTTCAATTTTTCTATCTTTTTTTAGACCCCTCTCAGTCCTAAGAAATGTTTCTCCTCTTTCCTATGTAGCCCAATGGAAATTCCAAAACAATCTTAACTCTGAATAAAGATTGTATTGTTACCAATAAAAAATGCTTGATTTTAATCTATTATATGGCTAAAGATATTTAGATAACTTCATAATTTAGTGCTGAGCAGTGACTTCCTTGATTAGTACTTTTTTTGGATTAAGGTGGTAGCTGTCCGTTTTTGAAAATATGTCTCTTCTTATGCCTTGTGCTGAATGGTGGAAAGGTTCTAGAGTTTAGGAGACAGAATATAGCTGTCTGAGAAGTCATCTCAAAATAACACATTTTGCTTTATATAAACAATGTTGGGAAAGGAAAAGATACATGAACAATTTAAATGTTAAAATCCACGTGTATAGATCTGTTTATCTCCTTGGACTCACACCTAAGCGTTCTAAAAGCAATGAATTGCATGTCATTATGTAAAGTGATATTGTAGAGTCAGTAGCAAAAAAATACAGAATTAAAATTTACTGTGTATTAAATATAATGCAGATGATTTCATATATACTACCTTCAATGGTGATATTTGTGAATAAATATATAATGTTTATATAATATTAAACATGGAAAATATAATCTTAAGATATTTTTCCTTATATAAAAGAAAGTACGCATAGCAAAATTTTAGGAGCCAATTGTACAGGTGTTGGGACTTCATTTTGCTATGTCTGTATAAAAGCTATTATTTCTATGGCCTTCTCCCACACCTCCTTTTTTCACATTTTTTTCTTTTGCATAATTCAACATATTGAAATTTACTTGTTCTTAAATGTTAAGGCTCTTAAAATTTTCCCCATTTTCCTTTCAGGATGTTACAGAAAACAAAATTCAAATTGTCAATGACTTACTCCACAGGCAAAAAACTAGAAATATATATAGACTGAGTATAATTACCTATAGTTTCTTTATTTCCTTCTATCATCTCAACTTCTTATTTAAAGAATTAATTAAACAATCCCCCTGAGAATGTTTCTTCCCTTTCTCTTTAAGTTATATATTAAAAACAAAAACTTTCAAAAACTTAACAAAAATTATTATTCCCGGCACAAAATTTCTTAAAATATACAGATGGTTCCCTCAAAGAAATGTTATTGATTTATTATTTCAAAGTTGAATTGAAGTACCATTACTGGTCAAGTGTACCTGAATGTGCTATGTACATCCATTTGACCAGCAGTGAGTATTTTTTTTGGCAATGACCCATTATACTTCTAATGAGAGCTTTTAGAATTTGTATACATTTTTTTTGCACCTCCGTTTATCCTTATAATTTCATATTCCAGAGCCAATACTTTATACTTTCATACTCCAAAACATTAGTAGTAGTAAATAGGGTCTAAAGTGTTGAAGATAGAGGCTCTTAAACATTCTGAAAAAGAAGATGGAATCATTCTCCTTGTATCCCCATGACGGGTAAGACTGAAACTGCAAGAGCAGGCAACCTAAGACAGGGGCTATGTTTTTCCGCCATACAAAAAACAAGAGGGAATTGTTGGGCCCTGCCATGTGCCTGAGGCCTAGTGCAACTTCCTGAGCC
>CAUYPK010098630.1:0-70171 GCA_963574355.1 Loris lydekkerianus | reverse complement strand
CCCTCCTCAGAAGCAGCATAACAAAATCCAAACTTGGCAAAGAGCCACAGTATACAAAATAATGATAAGAGGCAAAGAGCCGAAATTCATTTTGGCCAGGAGCCGCATGCGGCTCTAGCCGCGTGTTCGCCACCCCTGCATAGGGCCAGTGTAGGATATGAATGGGTGGAGGAAGACAAGAAGCAGGGGGACTCAGGAGTCCCCTAAAAAGGCTAAGATATAAAGAGAAGGTCTAGGATGATCCCCAGGATTTTATTAATAATCTGGATGGTAAAGGAGGCAGTATGCCTTTTGCTGAGAAAGTGGTGAAGACAGGTTCTGAATTCAGGTTTTATCATTTTGAGCTGAGTCTGAGGTCAGGGTGAGACAGTCGGGTTGAAAAGCTAGATGTAAGGGTGGGGTACTCTTTAGAGTGGTCTGAGCTGGACGTAGAGACTTAGGAGTTAACAGTGAACAAGTGGTAGTTATAGTCACGGACTTGGACAAAACCACGAGGCAAAATGGAAAATCAGAGGGAAGTCTAAGAGATTAAAGGCAAAGTCAAATTCAAGATGTAAAATAAAAAGGTCACTGTTCAAAGATTTCACCTAAAATATTTTCATTAATTAAAGGTTTATTTCATATTCGTGAATACACATTAAATTTCTAAAATTTTTGGACACAAATTTAATAGGTACTTTGTCAATCTGGTACTGCTGCTCTACTTACACATCAAAAAATAACAAATAATAGCATTAATTTATCATTTTGTGGCATCTCAAAACAATGTGGGTTAAAAAAGGAAACAGCAAAGAGGCCAGGAAAAGTTTATGATAGGACTCAAGTTCAACATCAAAATTATAGCCTAGAATGTTATGGAACCCAACTCCTTTATATCTCCTACATTTTAAAACATGTTTCCTCTATTATAGTCTTTGGAAAATATTGCTGTTATAACACTCAAATGGGAAAATTGTACTTCCGATTGCTTATGTTTATATGCTCCCATTGCCTCCCAATGCTACAGATAAAAAACCCAAAGTTTAAATAAATCAAAATATCACCTGGGCAAAAATTTTACCATATCATGGAGTATTTCAGTGGTCTATACTCCTGGGTCTTGTAAACTCAAATATCCCTCTTAATCAAGATGTTTTATATATACTCAATTCACCAAGATAAAAAAAAAAAAAAAAAACTAGCTTATTCTCTAATACTAATAATTTGCATATTCTTTCACAGACTATTTCACAGTATAGCTGAGATTCTTAACCTGGATATCAGAAGAAATTTGATGTAATGGATCCAGTCACAACCAGGGACAACTCTAGTCTTCTAAGTTCCTAATTCCGTGACAATCAAGCCAGAATGTTAGTAAAATACTCAAGTAAAAATATTCAACTCTAATTCTCCAAAGTTCATCTTCTTTTTAATGAGTTATATATTTGCCAGCATCACCTTTGCAACCATTACTAAGACTTTATCTAGCCTCATAATTATGAAATAATAAAAAATTTTAAATTATGATATAAAATTTCAATTAATTATTCAACATATCTAAGATATTATGAGATTGGCTTAACAGGTATACATTGTTGGGCCTTCCATTTGAATATTTCTATATTCACCAAAGAGAACTTTCATTGTTTCACTTTTTACCTAATAAATTTAACTTTCCAAACCTATCTTAAATAACTGTAGACAATATATGCATATGCACTCAGTTTACGTATAGGCAATTTAAGTGTGTAGTTCTGAAAAGAGACAGCATGCCCTCTAAAACACTCAGGTAAGATACACAGTAGTTAGGGACTTGCTGTTGCCATCTTCAGAACAATCTGATTATGACATTTGATGAGGGCAGGATGAGAGGGGTGTTGGGAAGATTCCAAGAACCTGACTGATCCAAGATGGCTTGACTTCACATATAGAATCCCCATGGCCATAAGACACAAACCAACATTTGTGTCAATGTCAACATTCATCAAAGAAAAGGTTCAGATACATAAATTATATCTAAAACATGGAAATGTGTCCTTTTAGTTGAGAGGACCTTGACAATGTCTACTTTCCTGGAATGCTAATCCCCAGGTGGTGGCACAGAAACTGTTAGCAGTGAATAGAAGCAATAGTTGTAGATTGTGGTTATTCCTGAACCTGCCCACACTGTCCTCAACTGGGCAGATACCCAAGGAAGAATAAAGGAACACAATTCAAGGCCACTGCATCACACACCCAGAAATGTAGCCTGCTATCACAGCATACTGTGTAGCACTAGAATACACAAGACTATTAATGCTGAAAATTAGGAGATATTCTTTAATATGGAGCTTTACTTAATGCTGGACTTTGTGTGGATCTTTACACGGTCTCCAGACATTTAGTCTCACATTGTCTCATGAACAGCCACTGCAAATACCAATTCTAATGTCCTTACTTTATGAAATATACTTTCAAAAATGTACCTTAGTATCTCTTACAGGACATTTGCATAAAGAGAACAATCTACATTTGAGTAATGATAATGCTGGAATAAAATGTTATCTATGATCAATATAACATTTAAGAAATCTTACTTGAAAAATGACCAGTAATGGCAATTTCATTTTTTTTCCAGATCAGCGCATATGTTTCATTATTACCTAAAAGTATATTACATTTTTGAAAGTTAATTACATATATACTATTCAATTGTATATATGTAATCTAACTATTGAATATTGTTTGCTTTTATTCACCCATAATATTAACCATTCCTATGAAAAACAAGCAGTCTAAGTCACAAAACTTTGTCTCTTGGGGGGGGTATTTAAATTTATATTTATAAATTTAATCCCAAGTAAAAGATTACCACCGAAGGGTTCCACAATCTAAATTCATCATTCTTTTTATCTATACACGTTAAATTTGCAAGCTACATTTTACCCCCAAAGGTGCCTATTAAATACAATTTTGTAAGAGTCAAATTTAATACATTTTTTTGAGTAATACCCTTACTATATCTAATTTACAAACAAATATTGAAATATAAAATTGATTCTGTCATGTGTGTTTTCTTCTGCCATGCATCAACATAAATTAAATAGACCTTAGGATCATAGTTTAGCTATCTCATATTTCATGAATATATCTTCCTTGAATATTCCATGAATAAACAATCTTTTAAACTGCTACTTGTTCAAAACAGAATTTCAATATCTAATAAAAGTTGCACATTTAATGTATGAAATATCAGTAACTTCTTCTGTACTTTTGTGAAGATGTATAAGAATTACATAAATCCATGGTATGAACAAAACCTTATAAAACTCTACCTGGAACACTGAGAATTAACTCAACATTCTTCACCTCTCTTCACCCTGTCATTATCTACCTGTGAAACAAATGTGTTATTTTTTGATCCGCAAGCTTTGCTAAAACGTATTTTAATAAACCACCTTCCTTTCATAAAAAAGCAATACCATTTCTCCATATAAGAATATAAGACATGAAGAACATACGATGGGCATAGATACTGCTTCTTTTTCCCCTTTCCTTTCTTTGAAGACTTTTCTTTGGAACAGGCTTCTTCAACCCACAAGGAAATTAAAATAAAAAAAGCAATCGCCAATAAAAGCTTCATCTTGAAAAGTTGAATTTCAGAAGAGCGATCTACAAGAGAGAACAAGAAAACGTTTACATTTATGAAGGAAAAGATAACTGTAGGACTGTCCCCTGAAGGAGTATGTTCTTACAACCCAGAGGGCAATTGCACTTGAACATCACATCCTCATGGCTCAATCCTACATGGCTACACGTCACTCTTTATTTGCAGTGTCTTCTATATAGTAATAGTAAAGTCTTTTTATGTAGCATGAAAAGTCAGTTTAAATAACTGCACACTGAAAACAAGATCCTACTGAGATATAATAGATTATAAAATTTCTGATTCTATGGTTATAGTAAATGGATATTGAATTGCACAGTATATCAAAATTTGTTTAGAAAGATGGCTGGAAGGATGTGTAACAGTATTAAAGTATTTAACTTGGGCCAGTATATTTGAAAAAAAAATGTTTCTCTTAAAATGTCTATATTTGTTGAATTTTGAATGTATGCATATATTGTTTCAAAAACAAAGAAAGTATTTTAAAAAGAAAACTCCAAGTAATAAAAAAATGGAGGAAGTAAAAGATTAGCACCAAAGAGTTCCACACTTTAAATTCATCATGTTTTTTATCTATACACGTTAAAATTGCAAGCTACCTTTTACCCCCCCCAAAGGTGCCTATTAAATTAGCTTTTGAGTTTTCCCATTTATGTGATAAGAACATAAATAATCAAAAAGATAACTCCAGAAATTCTAAGTGACACGATATGAAATAAAACGGCAAGAGTGCTTACACTCTTTCAAATAATCTTCTTAGCCGTATTTTAATAACATTTCTCATGCTCGAATGAGAATCACATTCTTGCCAGAGTCTAAAAGGGGGAGGGCGATTAAGCATCTACTAACACTGGACTGTTTAAATCTCTTCTACATCCTTTATTTCCTAACAGTAATTTGTTTTTCTTTCATTGTTTTCTGCAGAGTGAGACCTGTCACATTCATCATCACTAACTTAATTCCTGTCTCGCCTTTATAAATTTGCTTCTCCTGTCATAATTTTGCAAGTCCCTTTCCCCCAGGATTTCCCTCACCCCACCCCATATTATCTTTTACACACTAAAGGCAAGCCAGGGAGACTTCTGCCTGGGTCCCGGAAACCCAAGACCCCAGAGGGGGCTCATCAGACTCCGGCCACCAAGGCTCTCCTCTGTCAACTTAGAGATCGGACGCCCCCTTCCCCCATCCCTCAGCGGCAGGTGCTTGCGGACCGCAGCAGGTCCGTCTCCCACCTTCACATCCCCGCCGGGCAGCCAGGAGGGCCGCCCTCAGGCTGGAAGGGCGCGGGAGAAATTCCGCACTCCGCTGCGTCTCCACCCCAGGCTTTCAAAGGGGACAGCCGCGAAGACTGGCAGGTCTTCATAAACAAAACAACACAAGGAGCCCTCCGAGCCAATCTTGCGTCCTCCCCGGCCCTCTGCGTCTCTGCACCCGGAGGGTCTCGGGGACGCCGCCGCACCGGTGACCGGGCTGCAGCGGCCGGGCGCCCGCGCCCCTCCCCGGGCAGGGCGGCGCTGCCCCCTCCCCCTGCACGCCGCAGTGCCCCGCGCCACCGCCACCCCGGCTCGACCCGCGCTCTCCGCAGACGCGTCCACCCCGGTCCCCAGACCGCCGCCGCCGGCCGGACCACCAGCCTCTCCTCCGAAGGGGAGTCCCCGGCACTTACCCGGAGGCGCCCCTGCTCGCAGCTGCCTGGTGAGGTAGTGGCAGCTCTGGGCCCAGGTGGCGGTGGCTGCCGGGGTGCAGCGGGCGCAGAGCGGGGGCAGCTGCGTCCCCGCCGCCCGCGCGACCGCCGAGCTCGGCTGACGCGCCTGCTCGGGCCGCGGAGCCTGCGCCGTGCGAGCCGCTGTCGGGGCAGCTGCGGGGACCGCGCGGGGAGCTGGGGACCCAGGACGGGGGAGGGAAGAGGTATCCAGACCGCGCGACGTCACGACACCTTCCCCTGAGGCATAGCAGGGGGTTCTCAGCTGAAGAAATGTACCCCATACACACACTCCTTGGGGGCTAAAAGGGATGGGGAGGAATTGGGGCCATGGTGTTGTTACAAAAGGGGGGAGCCTTCCCAGGAGCTGAGGTTGCTTCAGGTCAGCATTTGATCACCTGCAGCAAAAAACTACTGAACAACGTTTGACCTTCTTGGGCCAAAACAGACAAAATAACAGTTTCTGTGATTTCATCATTCGCCTCGAATACTGGCCTCAAGCTAGCTTAATCTCAGAAGTTTACTTCCAATTTCTAAAAGCCTGACCTTTCTCCAAGCAACCTTAAATTATTCAAAATTACTGAAACAATACAGTCGTGCAGAAAATACTATTTTTAACATTTAGTACAAGGTTAACCTTTTTACACATTTTGACAGTTTCAAAACCCCTTTCACATTCCTTATCTCATTTAACCCTCACCACATATATTCCTGGACAATGTTTGTCATCCTTCCCATTTTACAGATGAAGAAACTGAACTTCAGAGCCATTAATAAGAAATTTACGTACAGTTACAAGTCTTGAAAAGAATTACTAGACATTCAAAGTCAAGTGATTTTTTAACATCTCGGCTTGTTAAAGCTCTGTCTTTTCCTAGCAAAATGTATTGTAGTCATCCTTACTGCTTAAGAAGCTGCTTTGTATTTTAATATGCAGCTCTTGGACAGCAGACAAGTTTTTCTTTTTACATCTTGAATGTATATGTCTGATTGATTTTTGATTAACAAAGCACTGTCTCAGGTAAAAGTCATTTAATGTTGTACTGTGAACCTACAGATGTGTCCATTAACAAATTTTTCAACCCATAGCATGTAAGGGAGAGGAATATTTCCTATAAATAACTATGTTTTATAAGCATCACAAGATATTCTGATGCCTAAGAGTAGAGCTTATAAATAATTATTACTTTATTTATATTACACATTGATAATTACTTAAAAAACTGTACTAGTTGGAAAAACTAACCAGGTACGGTGGTGTAGACCTGTCATCCCTGATACTTGGGAGGCTGAGGCAAGAGGATGGCATGAGCCCAGGAGTCTGACGTTGCGGCAAGCTGTGATGACACCACTGCACTTTAGTCTGGACCACAAAGTGAGGCCCTGTGTCAAAAAAATATATATATATAATCTAACTGTTAGAAAATAGCTCATATAAAGAAGGATAAAGGAATTCATTTTCATGCAACCAATGGATTTTAGATGGTGAAGAAAACCTTAAACATACTTCAATAATCCAGTAATTATTAAAAATAATAGATGTTATTAGGAATAACAGGATGTTCAGATTCCTCTAATAAAATAGACAGCTTTTATTTACAAAATCTTATTTATACAGTTGGAAGAAATTCTATGCTAAAAATACAGTTGATTTGTTCTCCTTCCCTAGTACTGTCTCTAACTATGCCCTCTATGGATTTTATATTGGAAAATTAGGTTATTCATAAGAAAAGTGGGTCAAACAGTTTGTATGCGTTTGTGGAGACTTTTGCTCAAAGCATAGAAAATAGTGTTGATGACCAAAAAGCACCTTATCTGGGCCTGTAAAGCAATCAACTTCACACCTTTTATTTTATTTTATTTTTATTTTTATTTTTTTTTACAGAGTCTCACTTTATCACCCTTGGTAGAGTGCTGTGACATCACAGCTCACAGCAACCTCCAACTCCTGGGCTTAGGCAATTCTCTTGCCTCAGCCTTCCAAGTAGCTGAGACTACAGGTGCCCCCCACAAGCCCAGCTATTTTTTTTTTTGTTGCAATTTGGCCAGGGCCAGGTTAGAACCCCCCACCCTCCATTTATGGGGCCAGCGCCCTACTCACTGAGCCATAGGCATCACCGGAGTTCAGACTTTTGATTATTTTTTCCATGAAGATAGATAAATCTTATGTATATTTATATAGCCATTTCATATTATATTGTGAAAGGGGAGCTTTTAAATAATAGCATGGAATAATCTGTTTGATCTACTTTTCCCTACTTTTTAAAAAATCTACCTTCACTCTCTTAGTAATTTCATCTAGTCACAAGGTTTTAAAACCATTCTAATGACTCTCAACTTCACTTCTCCAGACTAGACCTTTCTCCAGAACTGGAGACCTGTATATCTCAATGCCTCCTGAGCAGCTCAGCTTGCATATTTAGCAAACATGTCAGACTCAGCATGTCTAGAATTGGACTATTGTTCTCCCTGAAACTGTCCTCACCTTCTGCTTTCTCAATTGATGGCAACCTCATTCTCTGGGTTGCTCAGGCCAAAAACTGTGAAGTTGTTCTTAATTTCTCTTTTTCTTAACATCCAATCTGTGAGCAAATTCTGTTTGCTCTCAAATTTTATTCAGCATTCAGCTATTTCTTACCATTTCTACTGCAGCTGTCATTTCTCTCTCGGTTGGTATGATGGCATCTTGGCTGCTCTCCCTGCCTCTCCCACGGCTCTTCCCCCATCCTACAGTATTCTCACATGGCAGCCAGGCCAATGCCCTTAAAAAATGTGCCATATAATGCCACTCTTCAACTCGAAATCCAGCAGTTAGTCTTCATTTCACTCAGATTATAAACCAAAGTGCTTACAGTGGTCTACAAGCCCCCCGTTGTCACGCACCCCTTCCCTGCTGAGTCTGCTTCTCCCATTCTTGCTCCCTCTGTCCCCACCACACCTCACACGGACCTTGCTTGTGCTCCAGCACGCTAGGGATGGTCCCACTTGAGGTTATTGGCCTCAGCTGCTCCCCAGTCAAAAAATCTCTCCCACCCAGGCAGCCCCATATCTAACTCCCTCACGCCATCAACTTTTTTTTTCTCAGATGTCACCCTTTCCCAGAGATATATCAAATATCATTTAAAAGTGCAAACTAGCCCCCATCCAAGGGTTTATGATCCCTTTTTTATGTTTTTTGTTTTCTTTTCATGGTACTTACTATATTTCAATATATTATACAATATGCTTATTTCTTTGCTAACTGTAAGTGCAATGAAGACAGAGGTTTTGTCCACTTTTGTCTATTGAGTTTGTCCAGTCACCTAGAATAGTGTTGTGTGACTGTGTGACTCTTGGCTTAGTTCTTTAACCACAAATTTCACGTTTCCTTACTAGCAAAATTAAAATGGTAAGACAGCATTTGCAGCATTATTCTAAGAACAGAATGGGAGAGGGAGGCCCCTGTGGCTTTGGCACTGGCCCCATATACCGAGGGTGGAGGGTTCGAATCCAGCCCCAGCCAGCTAAAACAGCAATGACAACTGGAACAACAACAACAACAACAACAAAACGTTGGGTACCTGTAGTCCCAGCTACTCGGGAGGCTGAGGCAAGAGAATTGCTTAAGCCTAACAGTTGGAGGTTGATGTGAGCTGTGATGCTACGGCACTTTACCAAGGGCAACAAAATGAGACTCTGTCAAAAAAAAAAAGAACTGAACAGGTTAATTGACATTGAGTATCTGATACAGAAAAGAGGGCCACAATTAATTACCCGTCTCATTTTTTTTAAATTAAATCATAGCTGTGTACATTAATGCAACCATGGGGCAACATACACTGGTTTATAGACTGTTTGACACATTTTCATCACACTGGTTAACATAGGCTTCCTGGCATTTTCTTAGTTATTGTGTTAAGACATTTACATTCTACATTTACTAAGATTCACATATACCCTCTCGTTTTTGTTTGTTTTTACTTGCTTATTAGAATGATCAATTTTTGATTAATGGGATCTAGTTACACATTTATTTCTGCTTTTTTATTCCTTTCTTTACATCTATGCCAAAGACATTTTATAAGCCTATATCAAAACAATCAATAGGAACCCTATTTCATTTGCATCCATCTTCACCTGGTTTATAATATAATAAATTAATTTCCTTTGACTTTGAAACATAAATGCAGCCCTAAATATCTTATTTTAAAAAAACAGGCTAGATGTGGGGGCTTATGCTTGCAATCCTGGTACTCTGGGAGGCCTGGGATGGTGGATTGCTTGAGCTCAGGAATTTGATACCAGCCTGAACAAAAGCAAGACCCTGTCTCTACTAAAATGGAAATTTTAGGCAGACCTTGTGGCAAGCACCTATACTCCCAAAATACTCAGGAGGATGAGGCAGGAGAATTGCTAAAACCCAGAAGTTTGAGGTTGCTATGACCTAGGCTGACACCATAGCACTCTAGTCTGGATGAGAGACTAAGATTCTGTCTAAAAATTTTTTAAAAAAGAGAAATCAGATATTGGAAGGAGAGAGACTATTTTGTTATTTGTTCAAATGACATGTTTTTATCACTCTTGCCACTCCCTAAATAGCCTTAAAACCTAAGTTTTGATTACGTAAAATATTTCTTTCCTATTTTCTCCATTCATGAGTCATATTTCTTCTTTAATGATACCTGAGTTTTAGTAGCCATTCATGATGTTTTTCAAGACTTCAGTCCACCTGTCATCGTAACCATCAAATATTTTCAAGAAAAAGATAACCAGCTGTTTTAGATGTGGTTTTCCTCCAAATCATCATTTTTAAAAGTTCCTCAAAGTAGATGATGGCAGGATAAGTAGAAATAAAGAGATTACTTCAGGAGATGATGAGATTAGCAGATCAATTATTCAGCACCTGTTAAGCACTATTTATGCATTTTAAAACAAAGTAAAACTTACATTAAGAGATATTAATGAAGAGCCAGTCTTATTAGAATAAAAATAATATTTAATAACCCTAGATAACTTCCATGTTTTGCTCATATAGCATGTTATCCTTAAAATATTCTATAATTTCTTAATTATTTTTAAACTAACTTTTAAACAATAATCTTCATTTATTGATTACTTATTGATTGCTAGAAATGTTTTTATATATCATGCTTTAAAATATTCAAGATTTATTTGCACGTTATTCTCAGATCCATATTTTTGATGAGAAACCAGAGAGGCTCAGAAAGGGAAATTACCTTATTTAAGGTAATAGAGTTGGAAGGAGAAGAGAGAGAATTATTTCTTCTTCAATGTTTTGTAACAACACTAAGATATGGTTTCAATTACACATGAGCAAGTGAAAGCAGCTTAATTTCTAGATATAAAATGCTTGTAAGAATTCTGCTGCAGATTATAAAATTGAATTTCTAGTACTAGAACTAGGCTTACTTAAGTTTAACCCCAGATTGGTCTTAAAGATTAATTAATAAGTGATTCATTTTCACTTAAAATTTTTTCTATTCAACATAATAATAATGATAACAAAAATAATAATCATCATTATTGATTGAGGGTGTAGTATGGTATTTTTAATATACTATGAAAAATATTTTACATTTATTATCTCCACAGTAACTTTATGAGGTCAATACCATTCTCATTGCAATTTATAGATGAAGATCTGCAAACATTACATAACTTTTCACAGTCACTTTGCTAATAAATGGTTAACAGAAATATTTACCTAATATGTCTAATACTTAAAAAAAAGTCTTTTTTTTTTTTTCTTGAGACAGAATCTCACTCTGTTACCCTTAGTAGTGTATGTAGCATCATAGCTCACAGCAACCTCAAACTCTTGGACTCAAGCTACTCTCTTGCCTCAGCCTCCCTAGTAGCTGGGACTACAGGCTCCTGCCACAGTGCCAACTACTTTTAGAGATAGGGTCTCGCTCTTGCTCAGGCTGGACTTGAACTTCTGAGCCCAAGCAATTCACTTATCTCAGCCTCCCAAAGTGCTAGGATTATAGGCGTGAGCTACCGCACTTGGCCTGAAAAATATTCTTAAGATGTTTTTGTGTGGACCAGGTGTGATGGCTGATGCCTGTAATCCTAGCACTCTAGGAGGGCAAGGCAGGTGAATTGCCTAAGCTCACGAGTGTCAAAGACCAGCCTGAGTAAAGCAAGACCCCATCTCTACTAAAAAATAGAAAAACTAGCCCAGTCTTGTGGCAGGAACCTGTAGTTCAAGCTAGTTAGGAAGCTGAGGCAGGAGAATCACTTGAGCCCAAGAGTTTGAGGTTGCTGTGAGCTAGGATGTCACAGTACTCTACATAGGGAGACAAAGTGAGACTCTGTCTCAAAATATATATATATATATATATATATATATATATATATATTTATATATGTATTTGTATGTGAATGAAAAGTGTATGTTCAATAACATCTCATGATACACAAATAATAAAAATATTCAACCATAATACCACATTAATTATGATGGTATGAGAAGATAGAAGAACTGAGTGAGATCATCCTATTTGTGAATTTGAGGATTATTCTCTGTTTCACCTAACTGAGGAAACCATTTGGAGCCATCAATGGCCCACCTTCCTCTCTAACAATCTGCCATCAGTGCTTATCCGTGTAGGGAAGAACTACCTGTGGTTTGAGGTATAGGGACTTAAAATAAACATCTAGGTTGTAACGCATTGTCAGAATATTCACTGTTATAATACAACTTTTAGATAAATTGGACATACGTCATAAGTTCTTAGTGAAAACAAAAAGCAGATATTATCACCCTCCTCCCTGTAAATGACACGGTATTATTACCGTGTTTCAAGAATATGTCTTAGAAACAAATAAACCTATTGATTATTCAGTGTTATGAAGCCTAGTCCAACATCAGTATTATCAAAATCATTCATTTTTGCCCAAACTCTTTACATCCAGACAGATATTACTAAGCAACTGTCAACCACAGATCAATTTGTGCAAGTTATTTATTCTTTCTATTTTGTGGTTAGCATGTGACAGCTCATTCAGGACAGCTCCAAGCCAAACATTCCTCTGAAGCAATGTTGACAGTTATTGTGGCAGGAGCAGATGATTAGTAACTAGGTCCACAAAGCTCCCAGTCAAATAGAGTCTCTTCCAAAAGCAGTTTTTATCAAGTCAAAGCAAAGTTATAGTTGCCTCTTCTAACAGTGTTTGAATCTGCCCATCGGCAGCATTTCAGCAGAGCTTAAAAGAAATCTTTCTTCCCTCCACCAGCTGGGATTTAGGTCTTAACTATTCGAGACAACATGACTTCTTCCTCTGCAATCTAAAGCAGAAATGCACTTTGAGTTTAATGGGCAACCCAAAATCAGCCTTTTAGAAACTTGTCGGTAAGGTCAATCTTTATTTTCTTATCCCTGTCTTTTAAGACCCAGGTAAACAATTAATACTGCAGAAGTATTATCTAAGGACCATGTAAAGAATTTATGTTTCTGTCTTTTCTATTATCAAGATAGATCAACTGCAAGCTCCAATCATGCAGATTGTGAATTTTAAATCTGTCTTTGTGAGAAATGTTTTATATTAACTATAGCAGTGAACTTCATTTATAATTTAAGTGTATGGCATGAGATATGATGCGTAAAAAACAGTACTCTACCTTAGTAATTGTTTTTTAGAATAAGCAAGTAAATGGGCAATCTTCCTGAAAATATAAAAAATAAGCTATAAGAAGAAACCTATGGTATTTATCAGATTATTAGGGTTTTAAAATTAGGATCAGCAAGCAAGCCCTCATCATGTCATCATGAAGTAACTACTTAAGTTCATGGGGGAATTTTAAGATTATATCTTTCTAACATAATTTTACAATCTTCCTTCATGGATAGAATTTATAAGTTGTACTGGTGCAGAAAGAGAAGAACATTTGTTCTAGGCTAATTGCATCAGCAGACCGAGTGAGGGCAGAGAGGTAAAAATATAGTCTGAGGCTGGCGTGGCTGGGGAAGATGCCAAGAGAAAAGTTAATAAAGCATTACTTTGGGTTATAAAAAAAATGGGACCAGAATAAAATATCTGGAAAAAATTCTGTAGGTTAGCACTTTCTAAAGCATGCTCTATTCACCTTTGGCTTTCTGGATACTGTATGACAAAAAAAGCCAGAAAAGAAGTCATTAAAAAATTTTGTCTATCATGGCTTCTTTCTGAGACTTACAAAATATTTGAGCATATCAATTTTTTTATCGTGTCGTAAATAAAAAATATGTCAACATTGTTTAACCCAGTGCAATGGACTAAATGTTTGTGTCCCCTCAAAATTTAAATGTTGAAATCCAACACCCGATGTGATGGTACAAGGAGGTAGGGCTCTTGGGTGGTAATTAGGTCATGAGGGTAGCCCCTCATGAATGGGATTAGGGCCCTAATAAGAGGAATCTCAGAGAGCTCTCCAATCCCCTGCAACTCTGGAAGGACACAGCCAGACAGCTGTCTATGAATCAGGAAGTAGGACCCTCAGACACCAAATCTGTGGACACGCTGATCTTTGACTTCCCAGCCTCTGATGGCACAGATGGGAATATAAATTGTGGTTAGACTGGATAGAGTTGGAGAATATTAGTAAAGCATCACAAAAATGGAAAAGCAAGTACCAAGTGTAATCAATACTAATATGAAACCAGTAGACAAACAAATACGTGCTCACACAAGAGAAAAACACAATTAAACTCAAGTTGGACGGGCAGGGGGGAAGGAGGGTGAGGGATTGGTGAGTTAGGCACAAGGTAAGGGTATATGTTACACCTCCTGGGGGAGAGGTACAGCTAAAACTTTTTAATCTAAAATTAAAAATAAAATAAAATAAAATAAATTGTGGTTAGACAATTTCAAGAAATAACTCTCTGACTGATATCCTGAACTATACTCCCTCTTTATTCTTCTGCTATATTCAGCATAGCACGACTTTCCAACATTTAAAAACTGAACACCTTGTTCTGTCCCCACCTCCACTTCTGATACTCAACAACCAAGCTTTCAAGTATTTTCTCTGTGTCTTCATCTTTCTACCCACCTCTCAAATACTATATTGCAATCCAATATCTTTCACTTCATGGAAAGTGCTCAAACCAGCATCACCAATGATTTGCACATTCTAGAGTCTTTACCTAGTTTGTCTTCTGTTCCTCGCTTAATACAGTAAATGGCTCTCTCATACTTAAAAATTTCTCCTTTTTTTTTTTTTTTCTCTACTCTGCCTCCTTTGGCTATTTCTTCTTCATCTTATTGTTAGGCTCTTCTTACTCTACCAATTTCTTAAGATCTACTAATGCTCAGATTTCTTTCTTAGGCTGTCTGCTCTTCCCACTCCATATAATCTCTCCACTTCCAACACTTCAAGTATTATCTCTATGTGCCAGTGTCTGAGTACAGGCTGCCATAACAGAATACCATAGACTGAGTGCCTCAAACAACATTCTTTTCTCATCGTTCTGGAGGCTGGGAAGTCCAAGATCAAAATGTCAGCAGATACAGTGTCTGGTGAGTGCCCACTTCTTGGCGAGTAGACAGCTGTTTTTTCATTGTGTCCAGACATGACTAAGAGAAAGTCTTCTCTAACGTCTCTTTTATAAGGTGACTTATTCCATTCATAAAGGTTGCATTCTTTTTACAAATGGGTCTACCGCCAATGACCTACCTTCCAAGACCTGCCTCCTAACATCACCACATTGGGGCTTAGGATTTCAACATATGGATTTGAGGAGGATACAAATATTCAGTCCATAAAAGTCCATGAACTCAAAAATCTCTTCTAGCTCAAAATTCTCTGGGGGTTCTAGTGCTTTATAATAACTATTCCCTGACATCTCTATCACTGTATCTTGTTAGAATTCCCAATTACAAGGTCTGAAGGTAGGAATCACATTTCATTAATTATTAAAACATGGACATCTTCATTTTCATATCCTGCTCTATGTAAACAATATATAGAAAGTTATTTACATAGAACTTTAAAATAAATGTATGAGAGCCAAAATACAAAACTGAAGGGAAAATACAACTGATAAAAATGATAAGTAGGAAGAGAAATAGATTCACTATTCTAAAAGCACTAGTAAGAAGCAGTCTGGTACTTTTTATCACATACAGGTTATCAGGAGCCAAAGAGTGGAGATTTCCATAGCATTCATGGAGTTTATCATTAGTCAAAATTAATAGTCCTGAATGAAAACTTTCTATCCCAACATATAATTTATTTGTACTTTGGATAAGGGATTTGTCTCTTATTCCTTTGTTCCATTTACTTTACTTATTCATTCAAATTAATTCAATTTAGAATCCTATACTTTCCTTTCCAAATTAATGGAATCTGGTTATTGAAAGTTGATGAAGATGGAAATGGCACTGGGTTTAGACAATGTTATCAGACAACCATATTTAGAAGAAAAAAAGTACGAAAATTGTTCATTAAAATTAAAGGAAAACCACAGAGCTCATTTTTATTTTATTTTTCTTCTAATGAAAACATTTTTGGAGTATCTACTATGGGTTAAACACTATGTAGAAAACTGTAATATAAAGAATGGGAGGAAAAGGAACCTATAGTAAAATGACCCAAAGTGGGGGAAACAGGTTTATGAAACCCTGTAGTAAGAACTTTTATATAGGTGAGCACAGAGCATTCTGGAAACATATAGCCCCCTCTGAGGGCAACATGAAGGTTTCTTAAAAGAAATGGCTGGGATGAACCTTGAAAAATAACTAAGGCTGAATCAAAGTCTTTTGTT
This sequence comes from Loris lydekkerianus, assembly GCA_963574355.1. Lineage (NCBI taxonomy): Eukaryota > Metazoa > Chordata > Mammalia > Primates > Lorisidae > Loris > Loris lydekkerianus. Next base: position 54,096 of record CAUYPK010098630.1, on the reverse strand, counting down.
TTTGCAGAGATTTTTATTCTAAACAGAAAAGTCACAATGCATACATTTGACATTTGAATCAAGCATGAGCCAAATAGTTATTATTCAGAACATCAGTGTGGCTGGAACGTTGTTGGAAGTAGGAAAAGATAAAGCTAGATAAGAAAGAAAGATCAGGTAAAGAAGAATATTGAACACCCTGATAAAGAATTTATCTTTATCTTTGTTCTGAAGACTTTGAAACCCAAAGAATTTTAAATAGAAGATAATACACAAGCAGGTTTACCTTTAAGATATATGAATAGCAAATACATTGATTTTGAATTGTTTACGGATATTAAAGAATTTCATTAAAATAGATTAGGCAAACAATGCAATGCATTTGCAGAGAGTAAATCTCATACAAAGTAATGTTATGATTTTAAAATAACATATCATTGTTATTTTAATTTTGTGCTATATTAAGTCCTTTTTTGGTATTTTTATTAAAATAGTTGTACAACTGGTTTAAGGAGTAATTTATGAAATTTTTAAAGATTTTAAATCACCCCCTTAATGAATATTGTACAAAACTTAGGTGTCAATTAGTCAATATCCTCAATTAATAACTGAGTTTATCTCAGTGGTATTTGTTAAATAAATTTGTACCCAAAAAAGTAAGTAAAAATAGCACTGCTAAAAATGGCTGCTCTTACATAAATCAATGTTATCGAAGGAACTTCAGCCTCTAGTGCTGTGATTGCAACATGGGATCCCTGGAACACCAGAAGCTTGATGCCTTACAGGAGGTAGACATTTACATTTGTGAGAAAGTTTACAAATTTACTTGCATGCAATAAACAGGCTTATATTAGGAATACCATTAGGAGGAGGGAGAGAGATATTTATATCCCAAGCTTGGAATTTGGAGCAATCATAGGAACTCTTTTCTACCACTAATAGATTAATGAATCAAACAAGATTTCATCTTCTTAATTTTAGAGGATATCTATGAAACAATGTCAGGATTCTTGTCTACCTAATTTAAACCTCTGTCCATGAATTTTGGGACATTTTCAGAAAAAATCATACATTTCAACATCAAATTTGTCATTTTTTCAAATGTAGAATATAATGATACATATTTAGTAAAACAAACAAATAAAAAGAAACTTTAATCTATGCCCCTTATAAAGTCATAGATTTTGATTTTTGTTTTGTTTTTGCATGTTATTAAAAGAAATACAGGAATTTCCAGAAATAATTTTTAATTTATCTCCAATTTATTTTAGTTTGTGTAATTCATAGGGAAAATAAGTACAATTTACTGATTTAATTGTTTCCATTTGAAAACCAAAGCAGGGTGCCCCAAACAGATGCCAAATTAGGTATAGTGTTAATGCTAGAGCTAAAAGCAGTAGTGGCTTTCCTAGGCTAGTGGAAGAATAACTTTTAAAAGTCCTAATAGATCACTCTGGTACAATTTCACTGATTTCATTATGAACTTTGATATCTGCATCTAACAAATTTATAGCTTCAAGAAAATGGGAATTGATCTAGAAGAAGATGAGAAAAGCCAGGAAAAAGGAGGAAGTAAGCCAATATTTTAGAAGGTTCAACCAAACTGGAAAGTTATCATATAACTAAAACTCAGTGAATTCAATATTATTTCCATTGTTTTTGAAGCAGTGTACTTTTTTAGCTCAACATTGACAAGCAGACAAAAATTCATTTCAAGAAATAGTATTTTTCCTTTCCACAATTTATCAGGATAGAGTTATTTCATGAATAAATAGGGCATTATTGACTTGAGGGCATTGGGTTGGCTACATGCAAAACAATAATTGAAAACCTCTTCTAATACACAGATATAAGTGTATTTCTTTATGTAATTCAAATGTGGGAATCTTGTGTTATTATTAAAAAAATAGAAATTCTTCAGTCTCTAAATCCATTGCCTTATTTAAAAAGACTTTAATATAAAAGTCATTTTTAAGCAATTTGTTATTTGAGAAATTGGGGGGAAAGCTAATAATAAGCACTAGGAAATACTATAAAGGCGACTTTCTACGTTACTAATGAATCCTTTCTTAAAAAATACTTGTTTGGTATGTAGTGTGTGTGTGTGTGCACGCGCGTGCGTGCGTGTGCACGTGCATTGTGTTTAGGATCTGGAGCTGAGTGGGGAGAATGGAGAGGAATTTGATGCTGGAGGATAAAGTTTAGGAAGAAGTAGGGAAATCAACACAATCATTTAAAGGTCCTCTTTTACAAAGAGGTCCTGCAAGAAGCAGCTTCTCCTGCAATGTGCTGTACAATCACAAAAGACCAAGCATTCTAATAGGAGAACTTGTGTGAAGAAATTATGGTTATACCATCCCATGCCATGACTTGCATGAAGGAGCATTTCCTATCTTCTGTATGTTCATGATGCTCTTACCTGTCTTCTCATGGAACAGACTGTCCCAGGATAATGGGAAGCCAGGAGAAGAATGCAACTTACTATACTACTGAATGAGAAGTTTCTAAATTTGGAAGCTTCCACACACTCAAGATCATAGCTTGCCAGACCATTGTTTGTTAGCCAACAGGTGACAGACTTTGTTTTAAGCCTCTCAGTACCTGGTTTAGACATTCCCCAGACATGAGTAAGGAAAAAAAAAAAAAAAATTCTTAAGATGATACAAGCAGGCTTGGCGCTCCTAGCTCAGTGGTTAGGGCACAAGCCACATATACCAGGGCTGGTGGGTTGGAACCCAGCCAGGGCCTGCTAAACAACAATGACAACAATAACCAAAAAAAAAAAAAAAAAAGGCCTGGCATTGTGGCAGGTGCCTATAGTCCCAGCTACTGGGAGGCTGAGGGACGAGAATTTTTAAGTCCAAGAGTTTGAGGTTGATGTGAGCTATGACGCCAGCGTACTCTACCAAGGGTGACAAAATGAGAATCTGTCTCAAAAAAGAAAAAAAAAATGATACAAGTATATTATATATTTAAAAGAAATAATCAAAGAACAAAGAATAAGTTTTAAAATGTAAACACAAATATATGATTTTTGTTTATAAATAGAGGAAGTAGAAAAATATTTGCTAAAAAGAAATACATTTGGAAAATCAAACATCAGAATTCTCAAAACAGAAAGAAAGGATATAGGTGGAAATTATAGAGACAGTGTGGCAGTAAAAGGTTGAATTATTGTATACAGAGACTAGGTTGTGTTTTTTAAAAAGCAAAATCCAATTAAGTGCTTTTTATGAGGAGTGAAACAAATATAATTACATAGAAGGCCAAAAATAAAAAGATAACTTAGGATGTTTCAAACAAATGATAATTTATAAAGTCAGTATAAAGCAAGATATAATACTAAAAGCATTAAATGAGGCTCTCAAAAACATTTATTTATAATGATAAAGACTAGATTAGGGACTTCCACTTTCACCTCCAAGGCATTAATTACTTAAAGTTATCACTCCTTTTCTCACATCATGAAAAAGTTGGACAAAAAGAAAATCAATTATGTTTTTTAAACCTATCAGAAAATTAACTTTGTAGTGCAATCCTTCCCACTGTGATCTGTAGAGACAGGGAAATTCAGTCTCACAGCTGAGATCTGCTTACCTGGAGAAGAATTTACTGGAACCATAAACTAGTGAAAACCTGTAAGTGGTAATTTTGACAAATTACTAAGGTCTGTATGTGGACTAACATGACCTAACACACACACTGGGGCTCCAATTTCACAGGCTTCACCTCCCTGAATGTCAACAGGCTCTCACGGTGAAGACTGGAGAAAAATACTCAGGGCTTTGGCAAAGAGAAGAGTAACCTTTGTGACATATGCCCAGAGCCTTTTCCATAACAAAGATATACTCTCTATGGAAAAAAGACTTTCTCAGAAACTAGTCCCAGAGGTATAGAGGAAGAATTTTTTTCTCACTCCAGCCTCTGGCAGCCTTTCTGTTTTATCTACAAGGGTAAGCTATAAAAGAACAAATACTTGGGAGGGCTATAGGCCAGAGACATAGGTCCCCTGTAAAAGAGGGAAAATTAGCAGGGGGTGGAGCAAAATGGCAGACCAGAAACATCTCCTTACTAGTGACTTGCAGCAAGGTGGAGAAAAGAAAATTCCAACCAACTCTGGCTCAGGCTACCCACCCAAGGACATCACTCCAGAGGCACAATGAAGCAGTGGTGGACTACCAGAGCCAGCAACAATTTCTGGAGCTAGGAAAAACAACACAAAAATCAAGTGCTTGGGAACAGTCAGGGACCAGCCAGCCCACCCACAGAGTACTGGGGAAAGGAAAGGGTTATCCAGCAGCTTTTTTATTTTTGGCTAATCTACTTACCGGAATGGCCTTGGAGAGTTTAAACAAGTGGGTGGACTCAAAAATGTTCAGCAACAAGGATTGAATATCAGATGGATCTCCCAGCAGTTTGACTGTTATGTGTGTGCTGCCATTGTGGGAAGGGCATGTGAGAGAAACAGTCAACAGGGTCCTAGTGCATAGCCAATTCTGGCATGCCTGCTGAGCTTGGGCATCTCCCCTCAGGGTGAGCTGAGTGGCCCCAGGAATGGTTGTGTGACATGGGTCCTAAGGAATCTCACAAGAGTTTAGGACCCCAATCCCAGAGACTACATACTAACAAAGCAACCAGGACCCAATAAAGGGCAACTAAATCAGGAAGACAGGACATAACCTCTGCTAATACCACAGTCACAGCACCAGCTGGTGTCTTACATCCCTTTTCTGTTTTTTAGTAGAGATTTTGCTGCTTTTCTCATCTTTCCCACATAAATTTTTCATACACCAGCCAAGATACCACTTTTTTTCTTCTTTGTCTTTTACAATTGAATTATTAATTTTCTTTATCTATTTTTATTTCTTTTTTTTTTCTCTGAGTGTGAGGGTGTCACAGCATTGGTCTGGCTCAAGGAGGTCATGAGCTTATGGACTAGGGTATCCTTCAAGCTTTGGCTATTGAAAAGAGAGTGATGCAAGTCTCTTTCTCTACTGCAACATACTGCTGAATTTTCAATTATTTTTTGGTTTTGGTTTTTATGTCTTTCTCTTTCCATATTTGGCTGATGTGGGGTCTTGATTTTTCTTATGCAGGTAAGGAGCCCTTGACTTTAAAGGACTTGCCCAACTCAGCTTCTGAAAGTCTTAGAGTTGTGTGTTTGGCTGTAGCACCCTGCCAAACAACATCATTTCTCCTGTTGCTCTCTTTCTCATCTTTCACCCTCCCTTCTTGTTTTGTTTTGTTTCTCTTCCTTCACCCTTCTTTCTCTTAACCCCTCTCTTCCTTTTGGCATCATACCAAAAGGCCACTTCAACACCTAAGCTCTGACACAAGGTATTTTAAAGTGAAAGAGGTAGTGAGAAGGAAAAATAGGGGGGAGGAAATGAACAAGAAGTAAACACACACGAGGAAGAACAAACCAAAAAATTCTGGCAACATGAAAAGCCAAAACAGAGCACCTCTCCCCAAGGGACAAGAGGGAGCTACTACAGAGGATTCCACTATAAAGACTTAATGGAAATGACAGAAAGAGAATTTAAAATATGAATGGCAAAGACAATAAAGGGAATTAATGAGAAAGTGGAAAAACAGAACTAAAAAATGGATGAAAGATATGAAGAAAGGATGTGATGTAGCTGAAAGAAATAAAGGAGTCAGTCAGGGAATTTAAAGATACAGTAGAAAGTCTCAATAACAGATTGAGGGGTACTCAGTCTGTTAGACCATGAAGAGGGGGAATCTCAGAGATAGAGGATAAAGCTCTTGAGCTAATCCAGGTAGTCAAAGAGGCAAAAAAGAAGAAAGAGAAAGGATAACATTCTGTTAGAGAATTATTGAACTTGACAAAGCAATAAAACATATGAATTAAAGAGATCCCTGTAAGGGAAGAAGAATGTCCCAAAGTAATGGAAGCCCTGTTGGAGAATATCATAAATGAAAACTTCCAAAGTTTCACTAAAGATTCGAAAACCCTCCTTTTAGAAGGATAGCGAACCCTGAGTCATTTCAACACAAATACGGATCTCCAAGACACATTGTAATAAACCTTTTCAAAATCAAGACAAAGGAGAAAATTTTGCAAGCAGCCAGGAGTAAGTGCCAACTGTCCTACGGGTACAGATTCATCAGGGTAATAGCAGACTTTTTAGGTGAAACTTTCCAAGCCAGAAGAGAGTCGTTATCTACTTTTAACCTTCTTAAATAAAAACAATTTTCAGGCCAGAATTCTGTATCTTCATAAACTGAGCTTTACAATTGATGGGGAAATAAAATATGATTTCAAATATCAAACTGATATTCAATCATTGACAAAATTCACAATTACACTAGTTCTACAGGAAATACTTAGATCTATTCTCCACACTGACCATGACAATGGACCACCAGCAATGTAAACTCCTAGAAACTAAGGACAAAATGTAGCTTCTATAATGGTACAAAAGATAAAAATAAGCAATGGATTTTCACAAAATAAGATGAATAGAACTCCATCACATTCATCAATTCTCTCAATAAATGTTAATGGCTTGAATTCCCCACTGAAGTGTCACAGGCAGGCCAACTGAATAATAAAGCACAAGCCACCATATGCTGCCTACAGGACACACACCTAACCTTGAAGGACAAACCAAGATTCAGGGAAAAGGGATGGAAAGCAGTATTTCAGGCAAATGAAAACAGGAAGAAAGAAGAAGTCACATCTTATTTTCAGATGTGGATTTCAAGCAACTAAAGTTAAGAAAGACAAAAATTGTGACTTCATTCAGGTCAAAGAAAAAAATACAAGAGGATATTTCAATTTTAAGTATTTATGTACCCAACTTAAATGCTCCAAGATTTATGAAATAGACCTTCATTGGCTTGAGTAATATGATACCCTAAAACTCTATAATATTGGGGACCTTAACACCCCTTTGGCAGAACTGGACAGATTGTCTAAGCAGAAAATAAACAAAGATACAAGAGAATTAAATGTGACCCTAGAACAAATGAACTTAATAGACATATACAAACACACCATCCCAAATCTAAGGAATATACATTCTTATTGTCAACCCATGGGACATACTCTAAAATAGATCCTATCCTAAAATACACATCAAACCTTAACAAAATTAAAATAATTAAAATTATACCTTATATCTTCTCATATCACAAGGCAATTAAAGGTGGAACTCAATGCCACAAAAATTTTCATCCCCACACGAAGCCATGGGAACTAACCTTAAGCTGAATGACAGTTGCATCAAGGAAGAGACAAAGCAGCTAATTGTTAAATTCCTAAAACATAAAAAAAGGAAGTTACAAGTTACCAAAACCTGTGGGATACCACAAAAGCTGTCCTAAGAGGAAAATTTATCACATTAGATGCACCCTACCAAAAAACAGAATGAGAGCACATCAAGAACCTAAAGAATCATCTTAAGGAAATGGAAAAAGAAGAATAATCAATCCCAAACCCAGCAGAAGAAAAGAAATAACCAAAATTAAATGAGAAATATATGAAATGAAAAGAAGTGTTTAGAAAAATTAATGAAACAAAAAGTTGGTACTTTGAAAAAAAAGTAGTAAAATTGATAAACTTTTGGCCAGATTAATTTAAAACAGAAAAGTAAAATCTCTAGTAACCTCAATCAGAAATTAAAAAGGGGAAATAACAACACGATATCACAGAGATACAAGAGATTTTCTCCAATAAATACAACAAATCTTATCCCCAGAAATTTGACAATATGGAGGAAATGGGCCAATACCTGGAATCATACCATCTCCATAGACTTAACCAGAAATAAATAGATCTCTTGAATAGAACAATATTAAGCACTGAGATTGAAGACACACACACACACAAATATTCCAACCAAAAAAAAAGCCCTGGAACAGATGGCTTCAAACAAGAATTCTATCAAACTTTCAAAGAAGAATTTCTACCTATATTGCAGAAACTATTCCAAAGCATTGAGAATGAAAGAACCTTCCCCAACCTAATTCCTAAAGCAAATGTCATCCTAAGTCCAAAACCAGTAAAAGACTAAACTAAAAAGGAGAACTACAGACCAATTTCAGTAATGAATATAGATGCAAAAATTCTCAGTAAAATCTTAGCCAATGGAATAGAGCTACACATTAAAAAAAAATTACACATCAAAATCAAGTAGGCTTTATCCCTAGGATGCAAAGCTGGTTTAACATACACAAATACATAAATGTAATTCACATATCGATAGAAGCAAAAACAAAGACCATAGGATCCTCTCAATAGATATAGAAAAAGCATGCAACAAAATTCAGCATCTTTTTCTAATAAGAACACTTAAGAGTACAGGCATATGGCACACTTCTTAAACTGATTAAAACCGTCTATGACAAACTGACAGCTAATGAATGGAGTAAAACTGAAACCTTTTCCACTTGGAACTGGAACCAGACAAAGATGTCCGCTATTGCCACTACTATTCAACATAATGCTGGAAATTCTAGCCAATTCAGTCAGCCAAGAGGAAAATATAAATGGCATCCAAATGGAGGCAGAGGAGGTCAAACTCTCACTCTATGCCAATGATACGATCTTAAACTTAGAGAACCCCAGAGACTCAACCAAAAGACTCCTGGAAGTGATCAAGAAATACAGCACCATCTCAGGGTATAAAATCAATGTCCACAAATCAGTAGCTTTTGTATATGCCAATAATAGCCAAGTTCAGAAGCTAATCAAAGACACAATTCCCTTCATAGTAGCTTCAAAGACAATGAAATACCAAGGAATGTACCTAACAAAATAGGTGAAGAATCTCTATAGTTGAAAGAGAAGTATGAAACCTTAAGAAAAGAAATAGCAGAAGACATTAATAAATGGAAGAGTATAACATGCTCTTGGATGGGAAGAATCAATTTTGTTAAAATATCTATAATTCCCAAAGCAATCCCCATTAAAATATAAACATCATACTTTGAAGATTTATAAAATAGGACTTTTAGTAATAATAACAAATCTAGACGCATCACCCTAAGAGGCTTTAGTGATCAAAATACCATGGTATTGCCACAAAAATAGAGACATAGACATTTGGAACTGAATGGAAAACCAAGACATGAAACCAGTGTCTTATAGTCATCTGATCTTTGATAAACCAAACTAAAACATCTACTGAAGGAAAGAATAACTGGTGCTGGAAGTATTGGATGGCCATGTGTAAAAGACTGAAACTAGAACCACACCTTTCACCACTTACTTAAAAAAAAATTCATTCAAAATGGATAAAACATTTAAATTTAAGGCATGAAATGACAAAAATCCTAGAATAAAGTGTGGGAACAACTCTTGAGGATGTCAGCCTGGGGAAAGATTTTATGAAGAAAGACTTCAGTGGCAATTGCAACAATAACAAAAATTAACAAATGGATTTAATCAAACTGAAAAGCTTCTGCACAGCTAACGACATAACAATTAAAGCATTAAAGCAAATAGATAATCTTCAGAAGGGGAAAAAAACATTTGTATGTTATGAATCTGATAGAGACTTGATAACTAGTATCTATAGAGAATTCAAATTAATCAGTAAAGAAAGAGCAAACAATCCCATGTATCACTGGACAAAAGATATGAACAAAAACCTCTCTGAGGAAGACAGACAAATGGCTAACAAACATATGAAAAAGTACTCATTGTCCCTATTCATCAGAGAACTTCTAATCAAAACCACCTTGAGATATCACCTAACCCCAGTAGATTAGCCCACATCCCAAAGTCCCAAAGTTTCAGATGCTGGAATGAATGTGGAGAGAGGTGAACACTTTACAGTGTTGGTGGGACTGCAAAATAATACAACCATTTTGGAAAAAAGTATGGGGCATCCTCAAAGAACTCAAATTAGACCTCCCATTCGACCCAACAATCTCACTACCCAGTTATCTATCCACAAGAAAAAAAAAAAATAATTTTATCATAAGGACATTTGCACCAGACTATTTGTCACAATTCAATTTACAATAGCCAATATGTGGAAACAATCTAAATGCCTACCACCCCAGGAATGGATTAATAAACCATGGTATTTGTATACCATGGAATACTATTCTGCCCTTTAAAAAGACAGAGACTTTACAGCTTTTGTATTTTCCTAGATGGAGTTGAAAAACATTCTTCTTAGCAAAGTATCCCCAGAATAGAAAAGGAAATATCCAATGTACTCAATACTAACATGAAGTCAGTAAACAATCTAATTCATACCCACATGAGAGTAAAATTTGTTTAAATTCAAGTTGGGGGGTAAAGGAATGAGAGATGGTGGGGAGAGAGGTGTTTGGGGGTGCTCCCCTTAATAGGTACAATGTAGGGGTGTATGACACACCTTTTGGGTGTAGGACCCAACTACAAGAAGGAGTTTATCTAATAAATTCAAATATTGTGACCTACTTGTTCATACCCTCACATTAACCTGAGATTTTTTAAAAGTGAAATTTAATTGGAAAATAATAGAATGTTCTTCACCTACACCTTCCTACCACACCAAAATAGCTCTTGCATTGTAGTGAATTTCTGTGGAGAAACACAGACTCTCTTTCAGGAGGAACACTTAACCTCTGTAGTTGCTCCTTATCCACAGATGTGGATAGGATGTTCTAGAATGTTCTAAGACCCCTAGCCTATGTTTGAAATGTGAATAGTACTGAACCCTGAATACACTCTGTTTTCTCCTGTGTATAAATACCTATAATAAGGTTTAATATATGTTAGGCACAGTAAGATATTAATGACAACAATAATAAAATAAAATGAATTATAGCAAATAAATGTAATAAAATTTATTTGTGTGTGGTCTCTCACTCTCTAAAAATATCTTATGGTACCATGTTCACTTGTCTTCAGACCACAGGTAATAGCAGGTAATTAAAACTGCAAAAAGCAAAACCACAGATAAGGAGAGCTCCTATAAGCCCAAAGTCAAGAAGGAAGAAAAGCAAACAAGAGCACTAGAAGAATCTGAAGGTTGTTTGCACCTATATCTACAGCAAACATTAAATAAAGCCCATCTCCCAACCAGATTAACATAGGACCGGTATGTTAATACAAGACCTAGTTACTTCTGCTTCTATTACCCAATAAACGATGTCCAGCTTTCTACAGAAAAATGCAAAGCACATTCAAAAACCTATGGTCTCAAATATGATACATATTTCAGAATCATCAAATAGGAAATTTAAAATAATTGTGATTAATACACATACAATAAGGGCTCTAATGGCAAAAGTGGCAACATACAAGACAAAACGAGTAACATAAGTGAGAGATGGAAATTCTAAGAAGGAATAAAAAGAAAATGTCAGAAATCAAAAAAATATTACAGTACAAAAGATGAATGTCTTTGATGAGCTCATTAGTAGACTAGTAATATAGATTACATAAAGAACATACTTTTATACATAATGCACTATAAAGTATTCTAACAAAAAGTTCTACTAATGACAAGAGAAATATACAATTTTATAAAACATGGAGGAAGATTTTAACATGTTTTTCTTAAATCAAGCAGAAAATAAAAAGTGAAAGATACAGAATTTGAATAACACAAGTAATATAGCTGATCTAATATAAAGAAAATTTATTACCAATAAAGGAAGAAAAAACACAGAAAAAGTTTTTAAATGCACAGAAAATCCCATCAAAATCCCAATTTTTTTCCTTGACTATTATACGTAATAGTTATTTATAAGGCCACAATAAATAACTCAACTGATTTCATGAAAAGTAATCCATATAGCCCTCGTTTTTAAGCCACAAAGTAATAAACTATCAGTAAGTGGAAACATACATAGCCACATAAGTCCCTCCATTTACAAAATTAAAGCACAGTTCTGAACAAAACCTGAGTTAAGGAGGAAGTCAAAACTAGAAACATAAACTTTAGAAATTAATCATGAATCTCTGTATTTCAAAAGTAGTAGATTTAAACCAAAGCAATATTGAGAGAAAAAAATTACAAGTATAAATGCATTTACTATAATACAATATTTTATATAAACAAATTAAGCATTTAATATAGGAAATTACAAAAACAACAAAGCTATTTCCTTTTAAACATAGAGAACAATAAAATCAAAAACAAAATTATAATAATTAAAATAAACAACATAAGTTCTACATGTCGAGTAAAACAACTTTTGGTCAAATCTAATAAAAACAAAAAAAATTAGAAATATTTTATTAGTGAGAGAAAATAAACCAAACAATAAAGATAAATAATAAATTCAGATGCAATAGGATAACATTCAAGGAGATGTAGAAATGACCAAAAGTTACATAAGAAGACATAAAAAGCACAAGAAGATCAATACCCATAGAACATATTGAAAAGTCTACTGGATTTTCCATTTCCATTCTAAATTTGTCTACTACTTAACAAATTTTTTACTTACAAGCACCAGATAGTGAATATTTAAGTCACTACAGGCAATACTATTTCTGTTGCAAAACTTAACTGTGGTGGCTTCATAGCATAAAAGCAGCCAAGGACAATTCATGGTGTAACTGCCTTCCAAAAGCAAGTGGCCGGCTGGAACTGGCCCAAGAGCCGCAGGTCGCCTGCCCCTGTTTAGCGTCAACTCAGGTCCTTAACACTCTTTTCACAGGTCTCCTCCCCCATTTCAGAAGAGAACCTTGGAATAACATTTTTAGAATTCATTTTCCAGAATCCATCTACCAGAATGGGTGTGAGTTAGTACAGTCCACCAATGAGAGAAACTCACATGTGGTATAAACAGTAAAGCATAGGAAAAGCCACAATTATTTTGAGTAAATGCTGGCAGTCCACTAGTGTTTGAGAATAATAGACTGTTTGCCAAATCCTGGGGTTCAGTTAGCAAGTCCATTTGGCTGTCCCATCAAACTACACTCTGTATTTCACATTTCACACGTTTCCAATAAAAATAGATACTTTGGCCTGTGCCTTCCATTTATTTATTTTCTTTATTAATTTGTTTAGAACCCAGGGAAAGAACCATAGTGCCATTTAGAGGAGCACCTCAAATATTAACAAGTTGGGTTTTTTGAACTGTTGATAAAAGGCAATACTTATGATAAACTGAGCATACAAGAATGCCGTCTTTAATATAAGTATTTTAAAAATAAGTGCCATATTTCAAAAGGCAGAAAGTTTTCAATGCATGTAAATAGAAAATTTTATTTAAAAAATTCAATTTATAAAAAGCACAAGAATAATTAAAAATTTAGGAATAAAATCTAGATTACCTAAGATGTACATCAACAAAACTTTAAAACTCTATTGAAGAATGTGAAGAAAGAAAAATAAATGAATGGTCACTCTGTAATCCTAAATAAGACATTTTATAAAGATAGCATTTCTTCTATTTAATATATAAAGTTGATGAAATTCTCAGCCTCAAACAAGACATTTTTTATAAAATTCAAATTTATTCTTTAAAAACCCTGGGGGGAAAAATGGCGTAAAACATGCATTAAAGGACTGAGGTAGGAGAATCACTTGAGGCCAAGAGTTTGAGATCAGCCTGTCCAATAGTAAAACCCTCTCTCTACAAAAAATAAAAAATTTATCTAGGCATGGTGTCAAAAGCCTGTAGTCCCAGGTATTCTGGAGGCTGAGGTAAGAGAATTGCTTGAGCCCAGGAAAATTGCTCTGAGCGTGCAGTGAGCTATGATGATGCCATAGCACTCCAGCCTGTGCAACAGAGACAGACTCTCTGTCTCAATAAATAAATAAATAAATAAATAAATAAATAAATAAATAAATAAAATAATGCCTAAAATGGCATATTTTTGACATCATTATTGTGGGATTTTTCACCATCAGCACTATTGACATAGGGGGCAGATAATTGTTGTGGAAGGCTGTCCTGAGTATTGCAAGGACAATATTTTTCTTACGCCTACCAACTAAATGACTGTAGGACCCTCTGCCCCACTTGTGACAACCAAAAATGACTCCAGTTATTTCTAATTCTCCTGCAGTGGGACGGGAGGAACTCACCCCTGGATGAAGTTACTACATGATACATAAAGAAAAAATCAGTGAAACAAGATAAAGGGTCTAGAAATGGTTTCACATATATAACAGAATTTAGCTTCTGATAAAGGTGGCATGTCAAATTAGGATAGAAAAGATGGACTAATCAATAAAGGAGCTTGGAAAAATCAAGTCTACAATTAGAAAAAAAAAAAAGTTAGATTATTCACACCAGCGCCAAAAAGGACTCTCGATAGATAAAGACCTACATGTTAAAAAACACAACAAACTTTGGGCCCCCAAACTTACAGAAGCAGATGGTGTGTGCCGTGAAGGTGATCTGTCCCTAGGGAGGGGACAGTACTCAATTCTCAATTCAGGGGCTATCATGGAAAATAATGAACAAGGAATAACAGACAACTTTTAAGAAGTCCCAGCCTGGAGCCACAGTATATCCCAGGGAGAAGATTCAGGGATTAATCAACAAAGTTTTCCCGAAGTCAGAAAATAGATCTGGCAACATACCCCACTACGATTTCAACACTGCTAGAAACTGGTGTTGGCGATGTATTTTCTAACTTTTCCTTTGTTCAAATGGGAGTGCTCATTGTGAGACTCTATACCTATGTATTGTAGATTTGTGCATGAGGTAGGGGTGGGTAGGGAAGTGCAGATCACTTGTGTTTTATGTCCCTGAGTAAGGAGAGTATATGGAGCCACATCTGCCTTCCACAGAGAGGAACATGACCCAGACATCCCTGCATGTTGAACTTGGAATTTCTTTGACTCTCTTGGGGCAGAGATGTGGTAATTTTGTTCTATGGCAGTTTAGCAAACCACAAAAATCTGATAATTCCATTCCCTTCTCTGCAAAGATTTAGGTTAGCTTGTGCCACAAGAGGCTTTTAGTGCGAGATTTGGAAGAGAACAGAAAACAATAGCCTTGTCCTTTCCGTGCTCAGATGGGCTACTCGGGACCTCCTCATCCTTGAAGTTCACACACACTCACCTGGTCGAGTGCGGCAGCAGCCCCCCATCAGCCCTCCAGCAGCCCCCCAGCAGCAGCCCTGCAGCCTCCCAGCATCCCTGCAGCACCCCCCCCCCCAGCAGCAGCCCTGCAGCAGCAGCCCCCTAGAAGCCCCCCCAGCAGCAGCCCCACAGCAGCTTCCTCAGCTCCCAACAGATCACTGCTTTCTGCCACTTCCATCCCTGGGGCAAGTGTATTGTGTGGCTCCATGACAAAGGTCTCAGCTTCTGTGGCAATGACACATGTTATCAAAATTGGGGGCTTGGTGGTAGTGAGAGATTGACGCAGGGTCCAACTTCGTCTTGCTCTCCCACTTTATGTCCACACTTCTTTCTCCCCTATTTGCCCTGCTGATGTCAGGTTCACCATCAGGGTGATGCCAAAGTCATGGCTGTATATTAGCTGTTCATTACATTAAGTGAATTGCCTATAATAAATCCCATATTTTATATCATCCACTATGGTTCTGCTGCTCTGATTAAACCCTGATACGTAAGGTTAGTGTGTTCTGTGTATGAGAAGAGCAGGGCATCTTTGGTGACCAGAAGGACAGACTATTACATTCCAGATAAATGCCCCCCAGGGCTTATAGGGAGGGAGAAGCCTTTGTCAGAGGAAGATAAGTATTCTAAAAGAAAAGGAAGAGGGCATGGCTTATATACAGGTCAAACAGAGAAAGAAAGTTCCATTTTACCCTTTAGGTGCCTTATTTACTAAGGTAGGAGGATGGGAGAAGGTTCGTGAGAGTTTTGAGAACAGAGGAAACACATGAAATAGTCACTATAGATTCATTAGTTGGCTAGAGTTACTATAAAATAATAATATCAAACATGTACAGAACTATTCTGGGCATTATATTGGCACTTTTCAAACAGCAACAAGCTCAATCTTCACAAAATACTTAAGGGTGTGCTATTGCTATTTTAATTTTATAGATGGAGAAACTGAGGCACAGGGAAGGTAAGTACCTACCTCAAAGTAAGTTTTTCTACAAAGTAGCCAATATTACTGAAGATTTCTTTGGCTAGAAAGTTATAATTCTTAGTACATAAATTTCCTAGGGACTATTAGATACTATTTTTGGTCCCATTTTATAGATGAGAATAATGAGGCATGAGGAAGTTAATTAATGTGGCCAGGTTACATACCTGGTGAGTACTAAATTATGATGCAATGAAAAAGATAATAACAACAGTTACCTGTAGTCTAAATGTTAGGTGGATAGTGAGAAAACTCCAGCTCCTCGGAGGACAAAGGTGGGCATTCTGCCTTGGTGCCACCTGGAGCAATCACTACAACTTGGGAAAGAAGGAGTGCCTTGCTAATCTGACAAGCAGAATTTAGCACCCAACTGGAAAAGAATGCAGGGGATTCCCAGCACACTAGCCAGGTACTACAGGGCCTGGAAGGGGAGCTCTGGTAACATAAGGCTAATTATCACACCATTAGCTTAAATCTACATTAGTTTCCCTCAGGGAGGCTCATGGGAAACTCACAGGTGCACTAAGACTCAGGCTATATTACTCCCAACGCCCATCAGAGTGGTTCCAAGGTGATGTGTAAAACACACGTAGCAAGGAGGGCCCAGCCTAGACACAGTAAAACAGGACCCTGGACCATCATCAAGGCCTCCTGCTAGGTCAGAGGTCTCACTCGCTGTGTGGGGCGGACGTATTTTATTTTGATTAATAAACTGCACTTCAGGCCCTCCAGCACGGTGGTTCACACCTGTAATCCTAGAGCTCTAGGAGGCAGAGGTGGATCCCTTGAGTTTAGGAGTTGGAGACCAGCCTGAGCAATAGCAATCCTGTCTGTATTAAACATAGAAGAACAAGCCAGTAGTTGTGGTAGGCACTTGTAGTCCCAGCCACCAAGGAGGCTGGAGCAAGAGCATCTCTGGAGGACAAGAGATTGAGGTTGCTGTGAACTATGACACCACAGCACTCTACCCAAGGTGACAAGGTGACTGTCTCAAAAGAATAATAATAAATAATAATAATAAACAACTTCACTTCTTGCTTTCCTTACTATTGTTGTGTTTAGTCATTCTTTGGCCAATAGTGTACCAAGAACTGAGAATAGACTGCTGATCCAGCGTAAGGATTGATAAGTTTAGACTATAGATAATATACACCTATAATGAATATTTATATACAGTATATACATATATGTACTCACATAGTGATATATACAATTGGACTTGTACTATAGACAAGAAATCAGAGGCTAACAGTGTATAAGTGACATCTAGGGGGAACTTGTAAATTAAAGGTTGTAAATTTTGTGTGTCAGCTTTATTGGGTGAAGGGGTGCCAGATAGCTGGTTAAATGTTTCTGGTTGTACCTTCAAGGGGGTTTCTGGAAGAGATTAGCATTGATTGGGTAGGCTGGATAAAGAAGATCCCTCTCACCAGTTTAGGTAGGCACCATTCAATCCCTTGAGGACTAGAAAGGGATGAAAACGTGAAGGAAGAGAGAACATGCTGTCTTCCACCTCCTCCTGTCCTCAGATGTCGGAGATTCTAGTTCTCAGGATTTGAAACTCAGACTGGAATCCACCACCAGCTTTCATGGTTCTTCAGCTGGCAGATGGCAGACTGTGGGACTTTTCAGCCTCTATAATTATGTGTGCCAGTTCTTATAATAAACCACATTCATTTGGATTCCCTTTCTTTAAAAAACCCTGACACAGGGATGTGCTCCCAAAGGAAGCAGTATCTAAATGTATGTGTGCAGAAGTTTTCAAATGTAGATGATGTTAACAGTGGGAATAATAATAATTAACATAATAAAAATTTAAGATGTGTCCAGCAGTGAACTATGGGCTCTATATTTTTTATTTTATTTAACATACAACAATGATTTGAGATGGGTACCATTATTATCCCCATTTATAAATGGTGAAAGAAGCATTCACAGTCATACAAGGAGTATGTAAAATGGCCAGGAGTTGAAGATAATCCTAATTCAAAAGCCGGTTCTTTGTCTCTGTAATGGTAAATTTTTGCCCCAGCAATTCAGTGTATAAAATCAGGTTTAGTAAGCCCAAATTTCTTGTGTTTCCATTTTAAATAAATGAAATCTTCTCCTACAGTTTTTGGCTGGGTGTAGACATAGGAAATGAATGTAGTTGGATGAATCCATGGTTGATGTTTTGCCAGGGAAGAACATTTTGGATTTATTTTTATTCTGTTCATTGATCACACTGTCAGTTTTCTCACCAGTACAACACTCTGTTACTAAGAGTGGATTTTGGAGGATTTTAAAATTTTTGCTGAAAGTTTAATATACATACAAAAAGGTCATCTTTTTTGAATAACTAGATGAAGCTTTGCAAAATGAACACACCATGGACTTAGCCCTATACCAGCAATCAGGTCAGCAGCAGCCCTCCTGGTACGTCCTTCCAGACACAGTTCACCCTCAAAGAAATCTTTTCTCACATGCAAAACCACTGATTTGTTTTACAATTTATACAAAATATAATTATACTTTATTAAGGATACTCACACAAATGGAATCACTTAGTATATAGCAATGGTATCCAACCTTTTTGCCATAATGTAGAATCAGTGAGGGGAGCCCTGGGCTTGTTTTCCTATAAGTGTGTTGCACCTGAGATCATTAGGCATTAGATTCTTATAAGAAACTGGCATCCTAGATCCCTCGCGTGTGCAGTTTACAGTAGAGTTCTTTCTCCCCTGAGAATCTAATGCTTGACAGCATCAGAGCTCAGGCAGTGATGAGTGAGCTCACCCACTGCTCACTTCCTGCTCTGTGATTGGTTCTTAGGCCACAGACCAATATTGGTCCATGGTCAAGGAAGGTTGGGGACCACAGGTATATAGTATGTATTCTTAATCTAAACGGAATTAGAAGGTCTACACACTTGGATTTAGCTACTTCAATATTTGCTTGTGGAATTAATTATAACTATTATATCTAATGATTCTAAGTGGTGAGTATTACTTTTTGCCTGAATATATCACAAGGTATTTACTCATTCTATATGTTGATGGGCATCTAGGCAGTTTGTTTTTTGGAATTCTATAAATAGAACTGGCCATGTAGTACATCTACTTGGTGAATCACATGTGCTATTGATTTTGGACATGCATCTTACTATAGTAAATACTACCAATTTTCCAAATTATTGACAAATTGACACAACTACAAAATGTATGAGGGTTTCAATTGCTGAACACTGTCATTATACTTGATGTTTTCTATGGCTTTTATTTTAGCCATTCCAGTGGATGTGCAATAGTAATTAATTTTGGTTCCAAATTAGATTTCTCTGATTACTGATAACCCTTGAGCACCTCTCGATATCCTCCATTGGGAAGTGCCTTTTCCTTATTCTTCTGTTGGACTGCTAATCTTTTCTTACCGAGTTGTGGAGTCCACTGTCAGAGATATGATTTAACAGCACTCGTATCTTGAACCACTCTGTGGCTTGTCTTTCAGCTCACCTAAAGGTAATTGTTTAATGATTAGACATTCTTAAATCTGTATGATTCATGTTCTAAATTTCCTTCCACCATGATTAATACCTTCTGTGTCTTATTGAAGGAAAATTTGCCTACTCCTACGTTTTCTAATTTATTTTTTGATTTATCCTTGACATTTTGATCTGATGACCTGCAATTTATTTTCCTCCATGGCTGAGGTAGGGGTCAAAATACTTGTTCCTCACTGGATAAGCAACTGAGCCAGTATCATTCATTGAAAATGTCAATCTTTGCAACAGTGCCGTGTCACCTTTACCATCAGTGTAGGATGGTTTGCTTGGGAAGCAGACCATGAGGCAGAATTTAACATGCCAAATGTTTATTGGGGGATACTCCTAGGTTCAATATCTGTGAAAGAGAAGGGAGAGGAATGTGATTAGGCCCAGGGATAAGTAATGAAGTATCAAAAACGTCACAGGGAGCTTTGGAGCTAAGACAGCTGCTCAGAGTTGTTTTGCAATAGAATAACTTTATATCCCTGTGTTTATCAATGACTGGACTCAGGCTGTTCGTAAAAGGTAACACAACCGGTCTGTGGAATTTTTCTTCTGCTGATGCAACCTCCAAAGAGAAATAAATACTAAGAGTCATTTTCTAGCAATGCTTTCCTCAGGTGAGGGAAAGTAAGTCCTTTATTTCCAAAGAGTGATGTCAACATTAGTACACCTCTTTACCACTCAGATCTACTTCTTCATATAGATTCTGGAGGAAACTCCTCCAAGATTGTAAGGGGCTTCTCCTCTGAGAGAAACAGAAGACAAATTTTCGTGAGACAAATTATAGGCCCAGATTCTGCAGCTGGTATTTCTTGTTGTATTATTTTTCTCCTTTAATAACTGTCATACAGTTTGGGCAACCTCAGTGATATGAGCTGGGAGCCTGTGATGGTGAGCCCACAGCTACATCTCCCCTGCTGTAAAGTAGGATCAGTCGATCTGATGCCATGTTATAAAGGATCCCACGCTGGCATGGCCAAGTGTTTTGTAAGACCTCCTTAATGGTGTTGGCTAAGGTCCTGTGTGCAATCACTTATTTGAAGTATGTGTCTTTTTTTTATGACAAGATTATTCACTGCCCTTTCCAGTGTGGAAGGAGCCTTGTGTACTCAACTTTTCACTCAGTGACTGATCTCTTTATAGAAAGATACAGAGGGATGAGTGTTGTTTTCTACTCTAACAGACTGGCAATTTGGTGGTAAAAGTAGACAGTTTGGCCTTATTACATGGGAGCCCATTCTCTTTAGCCCATGGATATTCCCTATCTCTTCCCCCAGGACTATTTCATTCATATAGTCATGTGTGTGTGTGTGTGTGTGTGTGTGTGTGTGGCAGCACTGGGTTGGCTGATAATAGGGGTTGGCTAACATCAACTGGCTAAGTAATTTATCTACCCTAACTATGTGACTCTTTCTTGATGAATCCTGTCTAGTGGTCATTGACATGTGACACAGAGATTTTCAAACACTGTTCCCACTCCCACATATCCATCCAAATGCTTCTGCTCAAGAATTCTTTATGCCAAGTTTCAAATTTTGCCTCTCCCAACTTTTGGCTAGCTAGATAAGCCATTTGCCACTGACCATGAATCCATATAGTTACCACATAGAGAACTTTTACACAAATTTCATGGCCAGATACTTACCAAAAGCTCTACCCATTGGAAAGGTCTTCCCTCACATACCAGGCTGAGCCATTCTGAAATGAAGCTTCCCTTTTTCTCCTCCTGTGGATCTCCCATTTGGCTGTGTGAGCTGAGAGGGAGGCGCTGTGCAGCCGTAGGTCACACAGGGATCCAAGCTGCATCCCCAGTTAATAGAAGGTACCCTTCAGCCTGTTCATGCTGGATCCCCAAAACGTACCTTTCCTCTTACAATGGGTTGTCACGAGGCTTAGGTGACATTACATGACAGACTCAGCTTATGATAAGTAGTTCTGGCCACATGGTCATTTGTTCTGATCAGGCACTCCATTTGTACTAGAGCACAGCAATATACCAGAGGCTTATTCTCAAAAGGTATTTAGTTATCCACTGAAACTGGCATGGCCTTGCTACAAAACCCTAAGGGAAGGGTCCATGTTAACGGTTTTCCCATCTGCACTGTCCATTAAGGCCTCACTATTGACAGCATATTTCACTACAGACACATTGAACAGCATAGGTTCTGTCAGGGTGAACATTATAGAGTTTGCTGGAGAACACAGGATCCACTTCAGAGCCCTTCTCTGCTCTGCACCCTACCCAGAGGTGACAGATTCCTGTTTTACCTGGTGTAAAAATCAGAGCTGTGTTTCTAGATGTGACATGTGGTCCTTTCTTTACACAAATAGCCAACCTAGTATCATCCTTCTTTCTTTGCAATAGGAGATGCGGGATGCAGTAGTTTACCTTTTACTTTGGGGAATAAAGGGCTACTAAATCCTTAAAAGTTTCACTGATGTAACGGTTCCTGGAATGGTTGTGGGTCTTATTTTCCACTGTTTGTCAGGCCTTTCAATCCACTAGTCACTTCTCGCTCATCCAGTTCAATTAAGATAATGGCATCAATGTAGTGGACAATGTGATCTGTGGGACATCTGGCGGTACTGACAGCCTTGACTATACTACATATCATGACACAGTGCAAGAGAGTTGACATAGTTCTGGAACAAAGCTGTAAGTGCCCACAAATGTCCTGGGCACATTTACTTAGTAAATGTAAACTGTCTATGAACCTCCTTTCTGATAAGAACGGGAAAGAACAATTCATCAACACAGTGGCCATATACCACCATGCACCTGCTATTCTAGTCGAGCAAGGATAATCGCGTCTGGCCCAGCAGCTGCAACTGAGACTACTACTTAGTTGACTTTGCAGAAGTCGGCTGTCATCCTCTTGCCAAGCAGCACATGCTCCAGCTCTGAAATCACATTTTAGCATCTGCTTTTTTCAACACTCCTGGCACTGACCACTGCAAGTTGGCTTCCATATGAAGCAGGCTCTGAGATGAAGACTAGCTTGCCAGACATTGATTAAAGAGTGCTCCTGGGATTCCACAACTACAGAAGAGAGAGAAAGAAACAGAACTGCAGAGAAGTTGAGCTGGAATGCTGCCCCTGGAAAAAAGCTTCTGTGGACTCCATGGAGAGATCTGAAACTGGGATGACCTTTCCAAGTTGTCCCGAGTTGAGGAGAGGGTGTTGGATGCAAGCTAATTCTAGAAAGAGGTCTGATCTTAAGCAAGCCCTTTTTCCTCAGCCAAGAGAATTCCCAGAGAGGATAAAAAGTTGAAAACCATCTTCCAGTAGCATTTCAAGCAGCTGAGAAAGTAAGTCTTTTCTCTATTAAGGGAATTATGGACTATACATATCTCAGAGCATCGACCACCATCAGATGACACTACGTGGGGCTACATCTAGGCTTTCTACATGTGCCATTGTTGAAATTGTCTACCCTTGCATAAATATCATTTTGTTTTCATTTCTATAGCTTTATTGTTAACTGATAGAGTCTAGCATTGAGTATTTTCTTTGGTATTGCCTCATTAATATTAGTCTTTTCTATATATGTTTTAGAGTAAGTTCATCAATTTTTATTTAAAAAAAATAAAACCAGCTGGAATTTGCTTATGACCACATTGAATCTACACATACTCTATAGAAAACAGACATTTTTATACTATGCCTTCCAAAAAAACATAAATTATCCCTCCATTTTTTAAATCTGCCTTAACCTTGATAAGAATATTAGTTTCTAGTGTCAAGACTTTGAACAACTTTATTTATTTCTAGATGTTTGACATTTGTTGATATCAATGTCATGCTATATATTTCTTTTCATTTTACTTTTTGTGGTTCTTGTTTTGTTGCTGTAATGCAATTTTTGTAAATTAAATATATTTCAAATAACTTTGCTAATTCACTTATTAATTCTAATTGTAAGGTCTTTGTATTTTCTAGGCACACAATGATTGTGTCTGTGAGTAATGATAGTTTTCTTTCTAATTATCACCTATTTTTTCTTGCCTTATTTTCCTGGGTAGGTTATAGTAACTGTTGAATGCACTATTGATATGAACATCTTAGATAAATTCTTAATTTCAAGAGAATTTGTTTCACTATTTCACCATTGTGTAAAATGTTTGCTCTTGGCTTTTTATAGATATTTTATAGATTACTTAAATATTAATATGTTTTCCTTCTACTCCTTGTTCTTGCAGTTTTTGTCATGCGTAAGTGTTGAACTTTGTCAAATAATTTTTCTAAATGTATGAAAATAATTAGGCAATTTTTCTCCCCTTGTTTCTTTTGTGTAGTAAATTATAGTGACTGATTTTTCAATGTCGTACTAACCAGTCCCCTCTGGTATTTTGTATATGAACATATTCTGAATTCAAAATACTATAATATTTTATTAAGGATGTTTGCATCTATGTTACTGATTGTTCTGTAATTTTCCTTTCTTATATATTCATCTTATAAACAGAACTAGAAACTATTCCATCTTTACCTATTTTTTTCTGGAAGAATTTACATCTAATTGGTTATTTCTCATTTAAATTTCTTTCTTAAATGCTTGGAATCTTGGCCTGGGTTTTTCATCATTGTGAGATAGTCTTTAAATCCTGAGTTTACTTTAATGCTTATACTATTAAAGAATGACATCCAATCCATAAATATTCATCCAACATGTACCACATGCCACGTGATGTACTGAAGGCATGTTATGTCAAAGATGCAAAGATGAAATACATGTGTCTGCTCCTGTGAATGTATATCCCAGAGATGAAGCCATATTTGTCCACAATACATTGATCAATACTACATTTCAGTTTTGATGAGTTCCAAGGAGAGGAGCCATGAGGGTTGAAAATGGGATGATTTAATCTCATTTAGGAATATTAGAAATGAGTCTCAGGAGGAAATGGTATTTGTAAATAAATAAATGTTTTCAATTTCTCTTTACTTAAAATTTTTTAATTATTCCTTTCATCTTTAAAAATATTCTCTTGATAGAGCTGTTCCTATACATAGCTACTCTTCCATCTTGAGCCAAAAGTCCAATCATATCTCCATTACAATTTCAAATATTCATATTCAGAGGATTATGAATTCTTTGTGAGCTTCTACTTATCCCTACTCTCTACTGCCATTGCTTCTCCCTGCCACATGGTGTCTCTGTTGACAACCAGTCCTCCAAAGTCCTCTAAGTATTAGAGTCCATGGTCTCCAGAGGATTCTTTATATGGAACAAGGTTTTGATCAATCTCAACCTCCTTATCAAGCTTCAAAGTAGCAGTTGATTTTTATAGCCTCTCCCTAATTTGTGGTAAGATGACTTTGAAAGGTCATGATGATTTTTGAGAACTTAATGATTCTCCCGTAGAATTATTATGCTTATGTTTCTTCAACGTCTCTCTGACATCTTCAGGGATATTAATTTACTAAGATCCATCATTTGGGGAATGGCAGGCTTCCTCTTTTGTGCTACTCCTAGATCTTGTAAGACAGGCAGATTTATTTTATTAGAACATCAATAAAATCAGTCCTCTTTTTATAATAAATCTTGAAAATCATAAAAACAATTTTTTTAAAATACAGAACAAGACTTTCCACTGCTGGGATTCATACAATCCAGCTACTGTGCTGACCTCTCTGAGCCACATTCAGCCATCACTCAGTCTCTGTGAGTACTGTTTCAAATTTCAGCAATAATTGTCTTTGCTTCTTGGAACCAGTATCTACACGCCTAGTTGTCTTACCTTCGTAACTCTCGCAACTCAAATAGCCCTAAGTACGCCTTGTAAAGTTTGCTTGACTAAATATCCTGGGCCTTCACCCCCAAAACAGAAGCTACCTTTATAGCCTTTTCTTCAACTAAAGAAACCACTCTGTTCAGAAAGAGAGCAGGATGTATTTTCAGATCACAAAAGAGATTCATCCTAAGAAGGATTACCAAAACAACTTTCTAGCACTTCTATCACTAGAACAAGGAAAGGGAAAAACAAACACAAGCTTAATTTGGGGGGTATACACACAATAAAATGTTCTTTAATTAAATACCCTTTTGTTCTAGGTGACAATGGTATACAGAAAAATATTAGTTATGATCTTATGAAAATATTTCATGTGTATAATAACTATACTCAGACTACCCTGTGGACTTTTCTTCTCTATTATAAACAACACAATTCTTTAAACCTCTCCTGGGGTCACTATTTTCTAACCCTTTATTCATTTTTCCCTGATCTCTTCTAGTTTGTCCACATCTTTTTAAAAGTATAGAGACCAAAAGTAGCCACACTATCCTAATAAATAGCTCATGAATGCATAATATAGTAGAAAGATTACTTCCAAATGCTCCGTGAATTGTTCCTTTTAATAAATTCCAGAATCGTAGTGACTTGGAGTTAGCATCAAGACTCCCAAGTTTTCCATGTTTGTCTATTCAATCTTTTGTTTCTTCTACTAAATTGTATCCTGTTTCAAAAACCAAGATTTTTCCTAATGTCACTCTGATTTTTATCTTCACATTTCAGAATAATGGCAAGATTTCTATATATCAAATTATTCTACATCTCAACCTTTTTATAAATGCTAGACTTATCACTTAATTTATCAAGTTTTAAAATAAAAGTAGAACTTTATAATTTCCTTCCATATGATAACATTTATGAAGAAAAGCACAATGAAGAAAACAATTCACAATGACCTTCTAATTCTGGGCAAATCTAATTGTATTTTCTCCCATTTTAAGCAATAATGCAGTAATTTTGTACAAACAAAACCTAGTTCTATTATAATTAAGTACTTCTTTTGACAAAGTGCTATTACTAAAGAGACTCGTTTCTTTTAGTATTTTATACTAATGCAGCCACATATCTAGAAGAAAATAGATTACAGTGCCACTCTGGGTGCTATGCTATATATTTCACATAGCACACTGTGCTGAAAGCCACAAAATGTATCAGATGGCTCTCTTACAAATCATTGAATAGAACACTTCCAATCCATGAATCTTGAAATGGCATTAGAAATCATCAAATAAAGCCCCATAATAAAAAATATGTGGTTCAGGAAATTTTCCCCATTCAAGGGAAATTTTCCCCAGCTAATCAGGCCTAACCCTGCTTAGCTACTGAGATCAGACAAGATCAGGCACATTCAGGGTGATATGGCTATAGATGAGGTTTAGGCAACTTTTGAAAGATTTTTCTGAAATCAATTAGTTATCAAAACTGAAAAGTACTTATTCAAGGCAAAATCTAATGTTCTTTTTTTTTTTTTTTTTTACACAATGCCATTTCCCAAATATTCCATTTCAGGAACTTTTAACAAAATGTAGAGTTAAGTATATATAATACATAGAAGTTTTAAGACTATGAACTTAAGTACTAAGGAGTTGTAGCTTTATTGCAGAAAGGTATGTTATCAGTATCAAGTATTTATGTAAATATCATCTGTAATGAGATGGAAGTGAACTTTGGCATGCATATTCAAAAGCATGCAATGTAATGAGTAGGCCTGGCCAAAGACTGCTTAATACTTGTGCTGTTTTTTATTCCTGTCTCTCAGCTCCCAACCTTTCCTTCCACAGCGTGCTCTGTAGCTGGATCTCTGCAGGTTACACCTCACTAAATTCTTTACCAGGGCTTCCCATCAGGTTCTCCCAATAGGAGGAACTAAGGGAGATTAGGAGATAGGAGGAAAGAAGGAGAGATCTCTTTACCCCGCATGTGTTTGTGCTGCCTGCCACACAAGGTGCTAAGCATTGGGCTTTAGCACCCAGTCTTTCCCACTTCCCTGTTCCTGCTCAGAGATCTCAGCTGCAGTCAGGCAGCGCCCTCTACTCAAAGGTTTGCTCTTGGGTTCTGGATATACACAATTCCCTTCACTCCAGGGCAGCAGAGGATGGAGGCAGCTACTTCCTGCTCTTACAGCCTGTGATTTGCTTTAGTGCTTCCTTTCCCCCTAAACTCTCCAACACCTGATGAGCAAATATCCTATATTAAATGTTCCAGATTTAAAAACATTTGATCCCTGATAGATAAGAGTGGCCAAATCAAGAAGACTCAACTTTTTGTTTCTCTTTGTACTATTAAATTCAGAATTCTCTATTATCTGAGAAAGAGAAAGTGAATTGGAAGACTTCTAAAATTTCTTCCCTTCCTAAGAAAAAAGCTTTCTAAAAATAATAAGTCATGAGAAATAACATGTCTTACACCAAAAGTAGATTCTAAAGTCACCGTGCAAAATACAAATAGGGCCCCTCCAGTTATTCCATCAGATTATAGCTTTATAGTTCACTCATACAGTACATATAGTTTTGAGTAAAATACTATATTAAAATATTTATACAAAATATATATACATAAAATATACATAGTATATATAAGTATATTTTAAATAGTACCTATGCAAAATATAATTTAAAGGATCATATTTAACATCGTCCTCCATTTTTGTGTTTGAACATTTGTGGATGAAATTTTATAGTTCAAATTTAAAACTGGATTTAAGCAATTTTCTGCATTACTAATTGTGCAACCAAGTCAGATATTTGTAGAGCTGTAGAAATTAAAATATTATTTGTTCTCTAGGATATAGTTTTGGAATCCAAGAAACAGAATGTTAGCTAGCCAAATTTTAGTTGTCCAGAAATATAAGACCTTAAAAAAAATGCTAATATAAACACATAATTACTATGCTAATTAGAAATAATTTTATGTGCTTCGAGAGTACTTCTATTTTATAGGGATTCCTGGGAGGATTTAGTAAATACCATGAATTAGAGATTAAAATAAATGTTCATAATTTTGTATTAATTTCTAAATAGTGTATAATATTGCTCTAAAAAACTTTAAAATCTACCTATTTTTACAGCTGTTTATATTAACTTTTTACAAAAGATAGTTCTCATCATATTAATTTAGTATATTATAAATATAAAGAAAAAGAATTGTTTTTAATGTCAGGTTTTATAGATAGGAATTTTTCTGTATAGTTTTAAATTAATTTTTTGTGGTTAATTTTTACCCAGTTGAATTCTTATGATACCTGTAAATGCCCCCATATTAATGACTTATTGTATTGTCAGTTTTCTTTTCTTATAGAATTTACGTCACTATCAGTTCAACTTTCCATATTTTTATTCACTTACGTTATTCTTTAGGCGTTTACCTTCTCTACGATTTTAGAAAATCAATTTTACTGAGCCAATAGAATATGCAATCGTGACAAATGATTAACCCATTAAATTATATAAGATGATTAAGACAATTATGAATATGCAAATTATAATGTGACTATTACCTTGGCCATGAGCTGCATGATAGTGAAGTGCAGACTGAGAAAATTGCAAACAGATAATTTAGACCAAGAAGTATTTTTTGACAGATATCAAAAATGGGAAAATATAGCATAGTTGTTTCAATTATCTTCTTTAGTATGTAGAAAGCCTTTGTTGCTCTGTGTGCTTTTCTTGGTACAATTTTCAAATTAAAACATCACCTGCTGAATCAATAAGCATAGTCCTTAATATTCACTAAGCTTTAGACTTCAAAGAGTTCATGTTTGAATTAGAAAGCTCTAGTACAACTAACAGTTCTGGGCAAAGGGGGAAGTAGATGAAATTGAGTCTGTTCTTTTCTCTCTTTTCTCTGTGTTCGATATTGTCTATCATGCCAGCGCATTTTAGAGCTCCAGGCAGCTCAGCCTCTCCTCTCAGCACCTGGCCAAGTCTGCTATCTATAGATGGTGCTCTGGGCGCTCGTGTTATCCTCTGCTTTTCATTCCCAGTGGGACTGCTCAAAAATTATGCAACCTGTCACAGCTGGAGGTAAGTAATCTGACAAAAGAATTCATACAGTAGAATGTATACAAAAATTACCCAGGGACTTCACACTTAAAAATTGATACTTGGAGATAATATGATTTGAGATAAACTGATACATTCCTGGTGGCAGAACAGCAGTGCAGCAGACCTTTTGGGAACGAACTGAGGAGTTTTTGGTACTACCATGTATGTTTTTTAATATCTTGCCTTTCAGCTCTGAAAAGTAATACCAAATACAGCAAGAGAAGAATGAGCTCTGTGAGGGTAAGTGAGGGAGGGGAAAGATTTTTATTAGAGTCCATGAACTTAGAAGTTTGAAAAAAGTTTTATTTCACTGTGAACAATTCCCTTGATCATTAGATTTATAAAGTATAATCTTTGAACTGAAGAAGCTGAACCAAAAGGAGAATAAAATTAATCTCACTTTTAGAGAAAGACACAAACCATAGTCTTCAATGTGAAATAATGTGATTATTTTCTGTTTGGTCACCACAAAGTATATTGTTTTATTTTGTTTTTAATAGTTAAAGAAGGAATTTTGGCATGATGTTATACAACCTGAGCCACATTCTCTTATTTTATTTGGATCCCTAATTTATCTCAAGAGCTGGAATTCAGGGCCAGCCCTTTTATGAAACTTTCTAATTATCCTTAGAGCCTGAACTAAGCTCTATACATCTTTACAAGAATTGATTATCCTGGAGTCAAAATGAATATTTATCTTCAAGAAAAGACATGTAAAATATGTGCATAGTCAAATAATGTCCCTGGAAAGACTCAGAGTGTTCACGCTGATAGTTGACATGCTACTAATTTTCATTGTCATAAAAACAATTTACTGTTAATGGAATAAGTCAAAAGATACCATATAATGTATGAGGAACAAGATTTTCTTAGTTTCAAAACTTTTCACTATGAGTGGTTTTGCAACTTTGGGAACTGAATTGTTTTTCATAATTTTATAATAATGTTAAATATCTTTGGGTTGGTAAAGATAATGATGTAGGTGCAATTTTTTTTTTTATCTTTTCTCTTAAAATTGGATTGCCCCATACATTTTGTTAGGCATATGGATATGTCTTTATGCTTTTTAGAAAACTACCTTTGTGAAGTTGGCCTCTTCATGCTGAGCAAAGTATTGTCATGATTCAAAATTGTGGTACCTCGTGATGAGAGCATTTTTTGCTCATGTTTTCGTTGGCTGCATTCGTTTTCTTCTGAGGATTCCAATGAAATAAACATGTTTCAGAGGTTAAGCAAGGTCTGTGCTCAAACAATTATAGCAAATGATTAACTTGTTTAATTATCCAAGACAACTTGGAAAATTATAAATATATAATAACTATTGTTATCATTAAAATAAATTTATAAGGAATTAATTATTCTTCTGGCATTAAATAAAATAGAAAAGCTGAGATAGAGCACTGATGTTTAAGAGTTTACATTTCAAATCTAGACATATTTTAACATTATGCAATTACTAGAAATTTACTATTCAAAGACGGACTCAAAATAATTGCTTTTTGGTCTTTTGGCTAAGATCAAGCATAACTTTGTATTCAAAACTGACCTTTTTGTGATGTTGAAAAGAGTTTATATGAAATCCTAGATATCTTGTAAAAAGTGCAAATCGTGATTCAGTAGGTCTGGGATGAACTCCATGTATCAATTTCTCTACCAAACTCTTCTATGATGTTGTATTGCAGGTGCACAGAACATACTTTGAGTAACAAGGCTTTGCAGTTGTACTATCTGGTAGAACTTTCTTCAATGATGAAATATTGATAGCTATACTTTCCAATATGATAGACAATTAGGCCTAAAAACGTGGCAAGTGGTTAAAATTTTTAATTTTAGTTAATTTAAATTATTTTGACTATAGAGCTGGAAGACTCAAAGAATCTAGTTCGATACACACACACCTATATATATATATAATGTCTCTGTGTAATCAGCTTTTCCTAATAAGAGTTGTATCTTCTAAACGAGCGAAACCAATTGATGCATTGAGGTAAAGATGAAGAATGTAGTACAAGGTTAGTCCCAAATAGCACTTCCAGTGAAAGGCATACATTCTCAAAAGAGAATATATTGCCAACAATAGGATAAAAATTAATTCTTGGGAATGGAAGAGATTAATATTTAGATGTTAGAAGGTTTTGTGGCCTTCCAAAGCCCAACATTTCTTAATATTAGGAAAATATTATTCCTTAGACTTTAGTTTCTCTCATTAGGAAGAATTTACTTTTAATTTAATTTTTCTCTTTGCGTGGCTGATGTTGTAAAGCAAAGAAGATTAAGAAACACTAGTCTAAGCATCGTGGTAAGTTGTTGCTGAATTTGAATCAGTTAATTTATGTGACATTCCCCCCAAGTCACTCACAAAATAATATAATTCCACAGTTTAACTGTTAGAAGGTATCACAAATGTGACAGTTTTAGGGTGCAACTTTCTCTCAGTGACACTTGATTTATTTTTCTTTCTTTTTTTTTTTTTTTTACAATAACCTTTATTTTTTTTTTAAGTATATGCAGTAATATATGCAGTATAGGAAACTGAAAATCACAAGAAGCAAAGAACAAAGTCATCCACAATCACAAGCAGTTTATAGTTTGACACGTTCTTCCAGATCCCGAGTGTACTTGATTTCTTTAAGAAGTCTTGCAAGGAGTTTCTCATTTTCTTTTGAAGAAACAAGAAGATAAGGAAGAAAGAAAAGAAGTTCAATTAACATGAGTTCATGAAAAATGTCATAAGGTAATATTAGTGATAAAATTAAAAGTCAGTTGCAATTTTTCAACAGTTAATGTACTTGAGAAACATTGAGATCATTACCTACTTACCAAGATGCTTGCCTCCTTACTGGAGACTTGGACTTTATACAATTAGGTTAGGAAGTCTGTATGTTCTGCCTGTGCAAGATAAAGCACTTTTACTGATAATATTCCTATGCAGTAAAAACTCAAGGGTGAAATAACAATGAACTAGAATTTGAGGTAGTTGGGGAGGGCAGTGCTATGGCAAGGAGCAAAAGATTTCATTCATTATGAAGGCAGGTGTTGACATGTCCATTCTCTCATTGCTATTGGCTAATTTGTTGAATGATAACATTGTCCTAGCCTTGACCTTAAGAAATAATAATTTCTAGTATCAGAGGAGGAGTGATTTATTTTACACATGTTCTATGGAACATGTGTATGATAGAAGTCATAATAGAAGCATGACTTACAGTTAGTTGTGTGCTAATAAATGCTGAACAACCAGCTCTTTAGAGATAGAAAATCCATGATTTACAGCATTTACTAATTCCCATAAAATATTCCCACTATGTCTGACATAACATCACTAAATATGGAATTGGAAAGAGATGTGTGGCATCACTCAATCTTACAATATTTCTACCACACAGATACAATAAACATTAATAAATTCAAAAGAATAAAAAGAATAGTACCAGGAGGATGCAGAGCAAAATAACCAAATAGAACCCTCCAACAATTGTCCCCTTGCAGGAATATGAAATTGAACAACCATCCAGACAAGAAATTACCTTTATAAGAACCGAAAATCAGGAGAGTGATCACAGTACCTGGTTTTAGCATCATATCAAAGAAAGAATTATAAGCAGGATAGGAAAGATAGTCTTGCTTTGCCTAAGCCACCCTGCTGTATCCCTTGGCAATGCCTTTCCAGCAATGGGTGGAGAAAACTCTGTGTGTTTGGAAGGGGAGGGATAAGTGATTGTGCGATTTTGTATTGGAATTTGGGCCAACCAGCCACAAGGGAACACGACACAGGGCACAATTCTACTGGCAACACAACACAGGGCACAATTCTACTGGCACCCACAGGAGAAGCACTGAGACCAGCCATGGCCAGAGAGGAATTTTCTACCCCAGTCCTAGGAACCTTAGTTCCTGCTAACTCCAACACCAACTGACAAAAGTGGCTGAGAGCCTAGAATAACCACAAGAACTGAAATTTCAGGGCAAGTCCTACTAGTGTGCTAGGTTTGGAGCCAGTGGGTTTGGGGGTGCACATGACCCAGTAAGATACTAACTCTGGAACCAAAGGAGGGGCTATGTCATTCCTCCTCAAATTCTAGGCAGTACAGCTCAGGGGAGGCTCCTTCTGCTTGAGGAAAGGCAAAGGAAGACTCAGAAGATGTTGTCTTACAAAAAGCTCCCATATCTCTTTCCAATTCCATATTCAGTAATGTCATGTCAGACATAATGGGAATATTTTATGGAAACTGGTAAATACTGTAAATCATGAATTTTCTATCTCTAAAGAGCTGGCTGTTAAACATGCCTCAGTCCCTGGTGGCATTTTTAGGCCCACCTTAGGCCAGAAGGAAACCTATTGCCATGAAGAAAAGAATCCAGTTCTAGCAGGATTCACTAGTTCCTGATGAAAGAGGCCTTGGGCCTTGAATAGACATCAGCCATAGCCAGGCAGTACTTGTCACCAGCCTTGGTTGACACTGTGCTGGCTTCAGTGTGACCTAGGACAGTCCCAGCTATGGTTGCCATGAGATAGTGCTCACATCACTCTTCCCCTAAGCCCAAGAACCCCAGCAACAAAAGAGACTCCTTTTGTTTGGGGGAAAGCAAAGGAAGAGAATGAGAGACTATTTACCTGGTACTCAAGGTAAATCTCCCATATCTTACCCAATCCCATCAAGGTCTTACCATGAGGAGTCTGCAAGAGTCACAGAATTATTGGGCTTGGGGCACTGCCAGTGCTGATATGGTGGCAATGACTAAAGACTTAGATCATAACATTTGATTTCTTTTGAATATCTGGAAAGCATTCCCAAGAAGGATGGGTATAAACAAGTCCAGATTATGAAGATTAGAATTAATAACAACCTCTTCAATGCTCAGACACTAACAAATACCCACAAGCATCAAGAATGTCCAGGAAAACATGACCTCATCAAACTAGATAAGGCACCAGGGACCAATCCCAGAGTGATAAAGATACAAGAACTTTCAGACAAATAATTCAAAATATTAATAGCTATTTTTAGGAAATGCAACAAAATTTAAGACTACACCAAGAAGCAATTTAGAATCTTATCAAAGAAATTTAACAAAAACATTGAAATAAAAAGAAATTCTGGAGCAAAATAATTCAACTGACAAGCTGAAAAATGGCCCAGAATCTCTTAAAAGCAGAATTGATCAAGCAGAAGAAAAAGTTAATGAACTTAAAGACAGGCTATGAGGAAAAACACAGAAGAGAAAATAAAAAAAAGAATAAACATGCCTAAAAAAATAGCTCTAAAATAGATCTAAAAAATAGCCTCAGAAGGGCAAATCTAATAGTTGTTGGCCTTAAAGAGGAGGTAAAGAGAAAGATTGGGGTAGGAAGTTTATTCAAAAAAGTAATGACAGAGAACTTTCAAATCTAGAGAAAGACATCAATATTCAGGTACAAGAAAAAAGAAGATCATAGAACACCAAGCAGATTTTACTCAAATAAGATTATCTCAAGGCATTTAATAGTCAAATATCCAAATGTCAGGAACAAAGAAAGGATCCTTAAAGCAGCAAGGGAAAAAAAACAAATAACACATAAAGGAGCTTTTCTACTGGCAGTACACATCTAAGTGGAAACCCAATATTCCAGGGGAGTGGAAGAGCCTATTCAAAGTGCTAAAGGAAAAACCTTTAATTCTAGAATATTATAGTCTACAAAAATATGCTTCAAACATGAAGGAAAAATAAACATTTCTCAAACAAACAGAGCTAAAGTATTTTGTAAACACCAAATCTGTCCTATAAGAAAATGCAAAGGGAGATTTTCAATCCCAAAGAAAGATGTTAACAAATAATAAGAAATTATCTGGAGGTTAAAAAATTCCCACCTCACTGGTAAATATAAGCACACAGATAAATATAGAATACTCTATCATTGTAATTGTGGTGTGTAAACCACCCATTATCCTGAATAGGAAGACTAAAAACAAATCCATTAAAAATAATAACTACAAAATCTTTTTAAGAGATACATAGTAAAAAAAATATATAAAGGAAAACAACAAAAAGTGGAGGGGGTGAAGTTAAAGTATAAAGATGCTTCTTTAGCTTTCTCTTTGCTTGATTGTTTGCTTTTTGTAATCAGAATTATCATAAGTTTCAAATAATTGGTTATATTTTACAAGTCTCATGATAACCTCAAGTTCAAAAACCTACAACAGATACACTAGAAAATAAAAAGCAAGAAATTAAACTACACTACCACTGAAAATCACTTTGACACAATGGAAAACAGGAAGTAAGGGAGGACCACAAAACAACCAGAAATCAAATAAAAACATGATAATCGTTAAGTCCTTACGTATCAATAATAACATTGAATATAAATGAACTAAATTCTCTAATTAAATGACAGAGTGGCTGAATGGACAAAAATGTAAGACCCAAATATATGCTGCCTACATGAAACTCAATTCACCTATAAAGATTCAAATACACAGGGTAGCAAAATATATATAATTACATGTATAATTATATGTAATTACAAGAGATACAAGATACATACATAAGGGGACAAATAATGTTGGTAATACATTGAGTATTGCAATATTAATACAGTGTTTTTCTTTATTAAAATCTGCATACTTTTTTTTTTTTTTTTGCACCTTCTGTAGACTCAAAGGGATGGATAAAGATATTTCATGAAAATACAAACCACAACAGAACAGCTATATTTCTATCAGATAAAATACATTTCAATACAAAATTTGTATAAAGAGAAAAGAAGTTCACTATATAATGACAAAGGAGTCTATTTAGCAAGAGGATACAGCAATTAGAAATATATATGCACCTAACACTGGAGCACCCAGAAATAGAGAGCAAATATTAATAAAGCTAAGGAGACATTTATATGTAGAATATAAATGTCTTAACACAATAACTAAGAAAATGCCAGGAAGGCTATGTTAACCAGTGTGATTAAAATATGTCAAATAGTCTATAAAACCAGTGTATGGTGCCCCATACATTAATGTACACAGCTATGATTTAATAATAATAAAACAATAGAAAAAAAAGAAAGAAATTAAAGATCTAAGTAAGTGGGAAAAAAAGAACTAAGGAGAGATAGATTCTAATGATATTTGGAAACCACAACACCAGACTTTCAGCATTAGACAGATAATTCAGACACTAAATCAAGAACACCAAAAAAGGACTTAATGTGTGCTATAGATCAATAGGATCTAATAGATATTTATAGAACATTTAACCCCACAATCTCAGAATACACATTCTTCTCAGCATGTGGATCATTCTCAAGGATATGCCATATGTCTAAACTGAAAAAAAAAATCTTAAAAATTACAATAAACTCAAATCATATCAAGTATTTTCTCTGACCACAATGGAATAAGACTAAAAATTAATAACAAGAGGATGTTTGAAAACTATGCAAACACATGGAAATTAAATAATATCCTTCTGAATGACCAGTGGACCAATGAAGAAAGTAATAAGAAAATTAAAAATTACTTGAAACTGGCTAGGTTCAGTGGCTCACACTTGTAATCCTAGCACTCTGGGAGGCCAAGGTGAGTGGATCATTGAGCTCAGGAGTTTGAGATCAGCCTGAGCAAGAGCCAGACCCCATCTCTACTAAAAATAGAAAACCTAGCTAGGCATTGTGGTGGGTGCCTATAGTTCCTCAGCCTATGGGGGAGGCTGAGGCAAAAGGAACATTTCAGCCCAAAAGACTGAGGTGCTATGAGCTAGGATGCCACAGCCCTTTACCCAGGGTGACAAAAACTTACTTGAAACAAATAAAAGAGGAAACACAACGTATCAAAACCTATGGGATACAGTGAAAGCAGTTCTAAGAGGAAAGTTTGTAGCAATTGGTTCCTACATAAAAAAAAGTAGAGAAACTTCAAATATACAAGCAAACAATG
This sequence comes from Loris lydekkerianus, assembly GCA_963574355.1. Lineage (NCBI taxonomy): Eukaryota > Metazoa > Chordata > Mammalia > Primates > Lorisidae > Loris > Loris lydekkerianus. The sequence goes on along the minus strand of CAUYPK010098630.1, from coordinate 16,846 downwards.
CATCTTAAAGAACAAGAAAAATAAGAGCAAATTAAACTTAAAATTAGTGAAAGAAAAGAAATAATAAAATCAGAACAGAAAAAAAATGACCTTACACAAAAACATGCACAAGATCAACAAAATGAAAAGTATGTTTTTTTAAAGATAAAAAAAAAATTGACAAGGAAAAGAGAGAAGACCCAAATAAATAAAATGAAAAGCAAAAAGGAGACTTGACTAACACCACAGAAATTCAATACTAGAAATTAAATACTACTATGAGCAACTATATGCCAAAAAATTAGAAAACCTAAGAAGAAATGGATAAATTCTTACACACATATAACCTACCAAGATTGAATCATGAAAAATCCGAAACCTGAGTAAGACCAATAATAAGTAATGAGACAGGAAACAGTAATAAAAAGTTTCCCATTAAGGAAAAGTCCAGGATCAGATGGCTTCAATGCCCAAATCTACCAAATGTTTAAATAACAGCTGATAGCAATCCTACTTAAACTATTCCCCCCAAAAAAAGAATCAAGGAAAGAATATTCCCAAATTTATTCCATGAAGTCAGTAAGATTTACCCCAGAATGCAAGGATGGTTCAACAGAAATGAATCTATTATCTATCAATGAATGACTAATCATTGTATCAATAAAATAAAGGGAAAAAAATTATAATTTCAATTGACGTTGAAAAAGCATTTGACAAAATTCAACATCCTTACATGATTAAAAACTCCCCAAAACCTGGCTATTGAAGGAACATACCTCAACATGTTAAAGGCCATGTATGACAGACCCAGAGCTAGCATCATACTGAGTGGGGAAAAATTGAAAGCCTGAACTCTATGATCTGGAACAAGACAAGGATACCCACTTTGACCATTGTTGTTCAGTATAGTACTGGAAGTTCTAGCTTTAGCAGTCTGACAAGATAAAGAAATAAAGGATATCCTAATGAGAAAAAAAGCCAAATTATACTTGTTTCCAGATGATATGAACTTATATTTAGAGAAATCTAAAGACCCCCCCAAACTACTATAATCAATAAATTGAGTGAAGTTGGAGGATATAAAACAAACACACAAAATCAGTAACTTCTCTATATGCCAATAGCAAACAAGGTGAAAAACCAAGAGAGGATTTAGGGCACTCAGGTTGTCCAGGGCACTCAGGTCATTCAGAGCTCTCTCACTTGCCGCCTGGACTCATTCCCAGCTTCTCCAAAGTAGTAGGCTCCATGCTGCCTCGTGCCTCTGGCAAGAGAAGGAGGTGCCACTACAGCTTCTCCCCTTCTTTAGCTGAGATCCTGACACGGTTGTGTTGCCATTGGCCTCATGCTCACTTCCAAGATGGTGGAGGTGGTGGTACCCAGTGTGATTGGCCAAGCGGACTAGCGGCTCCTGCCACTGTGTTTCCTACCCACTGAGGGGATGACTGTGGAGGAAGGTAGCATGGAGGAGGCACAATTACCACCTTCTGGGGTATTATTTTGCATATAGATGTCATTTTTGCTTTCTAGAATTACATTTTCAACACATTAGCATACATAAAAGAATTAAAAACATTTATAAAGATACAAAATTAATACCTCCCATATATAATGTACATTCTTATTTTCCCTAAACATTTGGGCAAAAGGTGCACATTATACAAAGCGGCATATGCTATTTTAGCTCTATTCACAATAGCCGAGATTTGGAATCAACCTAAATGTCCATCAACAAGTGGATTAATTGTGGTACATATTCACAATGAAATATATTAAGCCATAAAAATGAATAAATTCCTTTCATTTTCAACAACATGGATGGAACTGGAGAACATTGTGTTAAGTAAAATAAACCAAGAAAGCAAAGAAAGAAAAATCTCTCATGTTCTCTCATATATGGGAGCTAAATATTAAAACAATTGATCTCATGGAGACAGAGAGCAGAATGATGGTTACTTGAGCCTGGGAATGGCAATGGGGATGGCTTATGGGTGCAAACATACAGTTAGATAGACAGAACTAGATGTAATAGTTAACAGCACAACAGGGTTGCTGTAGTCAACAACAAGTTATTGTGTACATTAAAATAACTGAAAGAGTAGAATTGGAATATTTCTAACACAAAGAAATGATAAAAACTTGATGTGATAGATACCCAGTTATCCTAATTTGATTGTTATACATTATAATGTATGCCTGTATATATGTCGAAACATCACATGTACCCCATAAACAAACATATACAGCTATTATGTATCCATAATAATTAAATATAAAAATTTGTTTAACAAGAATAGTGAAATATAGTAAAATAATTAAAAGCAATGGGTATAATTATTTATTACCTTTAATTTAATATGGTCTGTCTAATTATAAGTTCACATAAGTTAATTTTTGCTCATAGCTTTTCTAAACAGTTGGCTTAAAGAATATCCAACAAGATTGATTGACTGACCAAATGATTTAAAGACAGAGTCCCACTATGTTGCCCAGGCTGGAATGTAGTGACTATTCACAGGTTTAATCACTGAACACTACATCCTTCAACTCCTGGGCTCAAGCAATCCTCCTTCCTCAGCCTCCCAAGTAGCTGGGACATGCCAGTATACCTGTCTAGAATAGATAACAAGATTTGACAATCAACTCTCAAGAGCAAGTAGTAGTGTGCTCCAGCACTGCCTACAACAACAACAGGCAGTGTGTTGAAGATATTCACTCTGTGATGTCTGTAAGACCTATGTGCCTCTTGGACTTTGTTTTTTCATGGAAATGATCACTTATAAGTCTCATAGATTAGTAGCCTTATTGACCAATAAACCCATTAGGTTGGCTTTAGAAATATGACACATTTCCCTTACTATTTTATTTATTAGAGCAGAAAAATGTGCTATTATATTTTATTTATTGTGTATTTTAGCTTATATACATTCTATGTATGTTTCTCTAGGCCACAAAATTATTTTACAGAAAAGTGCCTCTAACTCTTCTCTGTATACTCAAATCTATTATTAGTGATAATTATATCTAGAGTAGAAGATTTGGTATGCATAGCACACAGAAAGAATTCGTGGAATCATAATAATACATGAGCCTTATGTGATATTTTACAATTTATAATGTCCATAACTTACTAGTATATGGTAGATATTCCATTCAGATAAATTTTAATTTAAACACATTTTTTGTCCATTTTCTTTTTGTCTCATAGTGTGAAATTCATGTTAGTACATGCTTATTCAACATTTACCATATATAAGAAAATATGTCGTGTTAAATTGAAACTGAGGAACATGAACTGTTTTGTCATCTTAATCATATAGTATATTATGATACTTTGATCTACTTTTAAGAGCTTTAAGTGTTAGAAATTCTAGGCTGGAAAGTTCTTACTATATAGTGAGGCAAAAATAAAAAGACAATAAGTGTATAGTTGCCTGTTTCCCCAGCACCAACCACCAGTATTATTGTTATCCAATAATGAAGATTTTTTTCTTTTACCTTTGGTCACTAGGAGTAATGATGGAGATCAGAAAAAAAAAGTCTATAATATTTCTATTCACCCAATAAAGAGACTGCTAAAGAGTAAGAAAGACTAAAACTAGCATAGAATGGCAAGAGAAAAGGAGAAAAGTTTAGAACTTTGAACATTGGAAGGAAGTATCGGAGGGGCAGCCATACTTCTGAGAACATTTCACAGATAGAAAAATAAAGAAAAGTTTAGGAAATTTACCTAGATCTTAGATATTTTTCAGTAAAACATCTTTACTCTAATTTTTTGGAAGCTAGTGGGTGGGAAACTGGATTTGGTTTCCTTTTGGATGTGATACCTCTTGCTCAACTTTGATGGAAAATCCAGAAAAGGCAGCCAGCTCCAGCACAAGTATATTACCTGTCTCCTCCCTAAATCTCTGTCCCTCATGTCCATCACACTCTAGAATTGGTTCTCCCCAGGGACATTTGAAATCCGTGAAAATTTGGATTTAAATAATTATCATTAAAAGGGGTAAGACCTTTTTACTTTGAGTTATAAAGTACTTTTAACTATTTATTTTCTTATGAAACTTGCATTCTTAACATTATTGTAACCTTCAAATAGCCCAATCCTCTGACCTCCCCTCTTTTATTCCCTGTATATAAAAAAAGGATTCAAAGTCAGCTGGGAAAATAATGGCGAAGCTGCTGACAGAATCACACTGCATTTTAAAGCATATTTCAGCAGTTTTATTTTGTCTTTTGACCTAGACATCTCTTTATAGCCTTCTGTCTTGATAATCTATCCCAAATTTCCTGCCTACCTGCAAGAGATTCCTGCAACACATTTTGCTGCCCCTTTCCATTCATTTGTTGAGCTCACAAAAATCCCTGCTTAAAATATGACATTGGTGAAAGCTATGAAGAAAACAGCTATTGTTCAGGCTGGAAATGTCTGTGGCCAAGAATAGCAATGATTTCTCTGATGCCAATTCTATCATCAGCGTTCTTATTCCTGGCAATTTGACATCAGCATTGGGGGATTTTATTGAACAAAGGAAAATAGAATTAATGAGCCAACAAAAATGATCAACATCAAAGATTGAATATAGTTGGGAAAAATAAGCGAAGGAATGAGTGTGTTCAATGATGTTAGTGCATTGCGTGCCTATTCTGAAGGATGTCAACTGTCAACCTCTTAAATAAACAAAATATGAGTTAAGAGTTGGTACTGCAATTCTTTTTTCTGAGTATAGATTTGGACACCATCCAAGTGAGCATATCATCAAGGTACAATGGAGGATTCTCCCTAATCTGTAGCACTTGACACCCAAAGCCATTCAGCTGAATTTTCAGAGCCTTCTAATGCCTATGTAATTTAGTTGTTACGACTATGCATACAAAGTACACAAGCATCAGCCAAAAGGAACATGTTGTAAAACATATATTTATAAATTTAAGTTAGTCTACATACTCTTCAGTGAAATAAGAAACTAGAAATGTGGGTATTTCCTAGGGTTCTAGCAATAAGATAAGTAGGGCTTAATACCAGGAACTAGGATTGCCAGCTTGGGGCGGGGAACAGTGAAGCAAAAGAGAGAGCTGTTAGGGAGCTCTCACTAACTGACAAGCAAAAACTATACTCCTTAGACTTTAGTCCCCCCTGTTGTTGAGATACCCAAATGTGGTTCTCGGTGGCTCTTCATATCCTCCTGAAATTTTATAGCTGGGTTAGTTGTCATAGTCAAATTGAATAGAGCATTGAGACACTTTGCGGTTATAGCCTAAATTGCTCTGATCTACTTGGCCCAACTTCTCTACCTCACTATGGAAGCTTGATGAGAAAGGAAGCTTTATAAATCTGAATGTTCTTGAATTAAATTGTGTACACAACCAGAATTTTAGGAGCATTGGATTCTAATCCTAATCCAAGGACTCCTCTTATTTTAGAAGGTTATGAAATTATTTATATTTGTTGCAGTTTTCTTCATGGTGGCCTGAGGAGAATGTTGGTACCCTAAGTCAATATAGAAACTACACATTAAAAACGTGCAATTGAAACCTGAAATTCTTGAATGCATCAAAAATGACACAAAGTCATCCAAAGAGAGTAGTTCCTCATTTTCATTCTGAGAGTAAAGTTTTCCTTGAGGAAGATTTACCTTTTATTCATAAATTTTCACTAATGTGCCTCAAAAGAATAAACATTAATAATGAAAATCTTAGTCAGGCTCGGTGGCTCATGCCTATAATCCTAGCACTCTGGGAGCCTGAGGCAGGAGGAGCCCTTGAGCTCCCAAGTTCAAGACCAGCCTGAGCAAGATAAAGACCCTGTCTCTACTAAAGATTAGAAAAACTGTGGCAGGCAACTGTAGTCTCAGCTACTCAAGGGGCCTGAGGCAGAAGGACTGCTTGAGCCCAGGCATTAGAGGTTACTGTGAGCCAGGCTACCACTACAGCACTCTTTCCTGGGGCAACAGAGTGAGACTCTGTTACCAAGAAGAAAAGAAAAAAGAAAATCTCTGGGCTCCACTCTCTGGAGATTGTGATTTAATAGGTCTGCGATGTGTATCCTGGGTGTTTCCATTGTCAATGGTCCACAGACTGACCTGCTGTATCAGACAACACATGTCACCCCTTTTCAATGCAGTTGCAACTTTCCCAACATCAGAAAGTAATGGGTGCGTGTGTTAAATGAATCAAAGTAGGGATTTAATTTAATCTGGCTTAATAGTTGTTAAGTATATAAGGCATTTTAAGAAAAATTGTGCTATATTGGCCTTATTAAGATCATTGCTTTTCCCCCCATTTAGGAGCACCATGCTACTTCACAAAGGAAAAAATACATCTAATAAGTGGTGAAATATTTTTTATTGACAATGCTGCTCTGCTCCACAGATTTTATTTTTCATCTTCTGGATAATGCTAGAAAAATAGTTTAAAAGTTGTATATTTTAATATTAATATCTAGTAATGTTTTCCTATCATGACCAGGGATGTGTGCATGTGTGTGAGAGAGAGAGAAAAACACTATTCATTCCTGTGTCCTATTTTGGGTGGAAAAGTATATTCTTTATTTTTATATTTATATGAATAAATAGCACTAGAAGGACATTGTTTCTCTAGAGAAACAGAGAGTGGCTTGGGGGAGCAGAGTATTCTTGATTGTTACATCTAAATACACAGGGAATCACGTCTGACATACTGCAATCGTAACATGGGACCACATCCCAAAATACAGATCACCAGCAAATGCTGGGTGTCGCAGTGTGACTAATGTCTATTATACCACAAAGCTCTACAGATTAGTAATGGCAGTCTATCCCTTAATGTGTTCTCAGGAGGTAGTCAAGTTGTTCTTCAAAAAGAACACCAATATTATAACACAATGTTATGAGATTTGCTGCCTGAAGTTGGTGCACGGATATGGAAGAAGAGGTGTTAGTAAGATAATTTAAAGGGAGAAGAATCCTGTCATTATTAAAAATTTGTAGCCTTTGTATATGGTCAGCCTTTTGGTGAGGTGGAATTGTTCCATTCTATTTATTGTTCAACTAAGCAGTATCGATAATGTAGATATTTTTCTAGCGATAAAATTTCAGAAACTGATAACTAGATGAGAGTCCCATCAGAGGCCATTTCCTGGATGCTGCTTTAAAAAGCTAATTACACAATATTAATAAAACTTCTAAGATGACATAAGTTAAAATGTACATTTTTATCTAGTTAATGTTTTACATATTATGTGCTTTGATGGATTAATTGGTGTGAAGTTTACGATATTTTCCTTTTAGACGTTTAAAATCTAGGAGACATTACAGTCCTCTTCTCTAAATCACGGCACTTACCATTTTACAAAGTTTGAATCACACCTATAGAAGAATGTCAACTGCAATGAGCAACTAAAAATTATGGATGAGTTATGCAGCAGAAGATCTTGCCTGCAGACCTTTCTGAAATACTAGAGAGTTATTTTTGCACATTTCCACTCTCACAAGTCTAATTTCTTTCACATATACCCACACGTCACAGAGCATCAAAAATGCTGCTGCCACCTTATGTATTTCCCATGCTTGTGTCTCCTTTTCATTGTCCTTCTACTTATGGAGATAAAAATTGGTATTATTATTTTCACTATATTAATTAGTTAGCAAATGTGATTTATTCTTTTTCAAAATAAAAGCACTTGAAAACATTGAACAGCTTCATAATCAGATCTTTTAAGACATAGTTAAATATGACTTATGATTAAGTTTTTGAAGTAGATTAGTATTTTATAGTTATATGTGACTTTATAATTTGATAGCTTGCAGAGAAAAATATTTTAAGTAATTGTTTAAACTACTGTCAGAAAACTCTTCATGCTAAAAATCTCTTTCTCTTCTGCTTTCAAGGTGGGGACTTGAAATTAAGGTTCTATTTAACTTTTGAAAGTATTTCCACTGAGTAGTCTGAAAGGAAATGTTGAGTTCCCCTAATTCTTATACACTTATATATTTTAGGTATTTCATAATAAGCAGGTAATTTTTCCTTATATTGTGGGCTGTGGAGGGAGAGTGTGATAAAGACAGCTGCCAGTGCAAATTCTTTTTCACTCTTTCCTTTGAGAAGTGAATCTGGACTGCCTGCAGTGATTTATTGGAATAACAGAATGCATTATAAGCAATAGTATGAGACTCCTAAGTCTGGGCTATAAAATAACTTCCAGTTTTATACTGGACTCTCTTGAAATGCTCACTCTTGGGAGCATATGCTCTAAGACCCCACCTGACATGCAATGAGAGACTGAAGTCAAATGGAGCAGCCATGCGTTTGTTCCTTGGTCAAAACCCTCACCTGAGATCCCATGTAAAAGCCAACATCAACCTCCAGCCATCTTGGATATCCAGTTCAGTAGAACTTGCAGGTGGTATACTTTATGTTTTTTAAGCAAGTATTTATAAATATAATTTTATTCCCTCAAACATTAACTGAACATCAGGAGTGTTCAATAGTGAACATCACTATTAGTATATGGTGTAGTACCAGAATCCAGGAAATCTCCATGGCCTAACACAGCCTGAGTTTATTTCTTGATATCCAACATAAATCAGCAGGCAGGTAGCTCTGCTACCTCAAGTTACAGAGGGATTCAGGTCAACACATGCACCGTTCCCTCAAAGCTACACTTTATGGAACACAGGTTCTCTTTGCTGAGGCAGGGAGGATGAGAAGACTGGAAAATCACATATGAGCTTTTCATAGCTTCACACTTCCATGTTCACCACATTAAATTGGCCAGAACTAGTCGTATGTCTCTCCCCAACTGCAGAGGACCAGGCAAATATAGATGAGCAGTGGAATCTTTGACATGACTGACAATTCCACACTCAGACTTGGACTGCAGTCAGGAATCTGGAGAAACATCCAACCTATACTTTCATGTTAAATGTGGACATACATGCATTTAATAAAAATGTAGTAGCTTAAAAAGTAAAAGAAATAAGGCAAATATATCCAAGGAAACAGTCATATCAAGAAGGAGAAAAATGAAAAGGACAGCATTTATTTAGGGTTTAGGATGTGCTAGACATGTTTTAAGAACATAAAATGTATTATTTCATTTACTCTTCACAACTACTCTAAAGCAATTATTTTTATTATCACCACTTTATAGGTGAGAAAACTCCGCGTACAGAGAGGTTGAGCAATTGGCTCACGGTCATGCTAGTACATGATGGGGGAAATAGGAACCTAGCCAGTCTCACTCTGCTCCAGATTTTACTAAAATGATGCCGGTTGCAGGGGGCAGGCATAGCACCTGGAGCAGGTCAGCTTGTCTTCCAAAAAGCCTCACAGAATAGCATCATTATCACATTAAAACGTTATGGACCAGAATATGATTCTCAGCCTTCTAAGCACAGAAGTATCTGTCATCCCACCAGCCATAGACTCTCAGGAGTGACCTGAGATTGAGGTGCACATGTGTAACACAGAGGCTACTGTATTAATTTATGAGGATTTATTGTGAGAGGGAGCTAGACAATGTGTGGACAGGCCACAGTCAACACTTGTTTCTGAGAACTTACCTATATTGAATGGCAAATCTTACATGAACAGGACCCATCCTTTCATTAGTTATGTTAATATATCGTATGTAGTACTTAAAGTCCTTTAGTCTCTACTGTTGACCACACATCTTCTGAGATTTTCTTTACTTTTTAACTCTCAGAGGGTAACTTCCTTTATCTTATTTCCAAATTGATAGGGAGAACTTCAATACTGTTCTGAGGACAACAACAGAAATGACTCGAAAAGTACTCAAGAAGTTGGTCTGAAATCTACACCTATCAAATTGGGAAGGTCATTGGCCTAAAACACTTTGCACTTGTCACTATGTTATTTTCAATAACAATACAGGACCAAATGATGCCAGACTCTGCAACATCCCAGCTCCCCATTTCCTCCACTGGGTTTGTTTTATAAAATAAGCAACCTACTTGAATAATCTCTCAGACCAGGTTGAGGGTCCCAGGAGTATCAAAGCTTCCTTCATTCCTAACACAGTTTCTTTCCTTCATCAATTTAACAAATGGTGTTTCATTGTTTCTATCTCAACGGAAAAAAATGTCACACATATTAGTTAAATAACGTATTTTGACTACCTGTGAATAGTCCACGCCTGCCCAGTCATCACTGCTTCAGAGAATCCAGCATAAAAACAGAAACTGTTAGAACACTGAGGAAGCATAATTTTTAAAAGGAAACTATAAGATTGTTTCTAATCAACTTATAGTACATAGATTTTAGCAATGGTCAAAGAAAAATGGAAGTTTTTCTTTTTTTATTTTTTCGCTCTTTTCAGTGTGTATATCATCATCACTCAGAAATAAAAGACAGGCACATAAAATCAGAGAAAATGCAGGTTCATTTCCTTTCTTCCATAAAAATGATTCCACTGGTCATATTCATCCTCCATTCTGAAAGATGAAAGCTTGTTATCATTATCAAATAGCTCCTTTTTTGCAGTGGTTTTACCCTTAGCCAATCACTGGTGGAGAGAACAAAGATTTCTTGGCAACAATACAATCTACCTTTCAGTAGCTGTAAAGAAAAGCTGGGAAACATTTATTTATTAAAATTTGCTCCATTATTTATTAAGATTTTCTCACCTTTAACCGATAGGTTCTAATACTTTGTTTTGAAAATGTATAAAATGTATCTTATTTATTCTTTAAGACTATTAAACATGATATTTGCCTAAAGTACTCATCAGCATATTACACAATCAGGTTCTGTTGGGCCTCTGTCTTTAGAAAACTATGGTCTTGAAAATTACTGCATTAGTCAGATCTCACTAGGGTTACCTGAGTAATAACCATTCTCAATATCCCAGGAGCTTTTAACAGCACATATTTATATTTACTTTTGTCTCCCATTGCATGCTGGTGGATTTGCTCCTAGACTGTGGGTCATGTTCAAGCGTGCTCTTCACATCTCTTACCTCCCAGAGACCAAGTGTGGGGTATCCCTATCTGGAATGTGATGTTTGTATGATGGAGGTGGGGAACAAGAGAACAAAATAGCTGAAAGGAATTCAGTCTCCATAGAGCCTCCTCTCAGACCTGTTTTAATTTCACTTCCTTTCCCACTCTACTGGCAAGAGGAAATTGTGCCCGACATCAGTGAGATGGGAAAATATACTTTTCTCAAGCAGGAGAGAAGGAAGAGAAGAATGAATACGTGTTGAGCAATAATGCTCATTGTACCATCTTGGTCATTCCTCTTGTTCCTTTCACACACATAATTTATTCACCCCTTCTGCAAGAAAGGAAATCACTGAGAAGTCTCATCTAATCACGGCACCACAATGTAGGTACAAGATCTCATGATAGTCTCTATGTGCGATTAAATGTGGCTCCATTTGATATTTTGACACATGAAATACAAAGACAAGTTATCTACTCTCCCCATACCCCTAAAATACAATTATGGGACAAAGCAGGTTACGCACAATAAACAGTCTCACTGAGACACAAAGTAGTCACTGGTCCATAGCAATTCTGAAACCCTGCTGGACAAATGTTGCAAAGATGCTCTATCTTGGTAGTAAAAGAACTTTGTTTTCTTTTAATTAGGCCCCACTTTGGCTCCCAAGGAATAGCTCCCCAGTCTATTTTCTCCATGGATCTTGGAACCGCCTCTGGGAAACGTTTTACGCTATTTAATTATTTGGTCATATCTTAAAAGGCCGTTGGTGTTTATGACCTTTGGAGTGATCAAGCTGCTTTCTCAGCCTGCTTCCTGCCCATGGAATTGGCAACAAAGGTTTTGATTTATGTTTTGGGTGCTCATATTCTTTTCTTCATCCAGACTGGCAGCAGCAGAAGTAATACAATGCTTTCAGAGACTTTGCTGCCTGATGCTTTTTGTTCTGAGGCTATACTCGTACCAGAATACTTTTTGAGCCTTGTCTCTCTCACCAGACTTAATCACACGTGCCCTGTTCTCATTAACCCTCCTAAGAAACAAGCACTTTGCCACTTTTCCTCAGCCATTTTATCCAACTAAGAGAAATTACTGGAGGCCACAATCAGGAGTCTTAAAAAAATGTATGATTGCCATGCCTTGATTTGTTTATGCTCAGAAGTTTTATCTTAACTATTCATCACTGTCTATGGCTCAGGAGATTTTTCAGTTTATCTTTGGCTAAGTAGAAATGAGAATCTGCTTCATTTTCCAGTCCTCCAAGTTCTTCATGTTCTTGATATTTCCTCCTATTCTCCTTACCAAGAGGATAGTTCATATCTGAGCTTGTTCTTTTGGAAGTTAACTCCTAAAACAGCAAATGACAACAAACGTTAAATACCAAATACATTACATACATCCTTAGCCCCTGGAGTATTTAAAAGTATCTAAAGGCATTTAAAATGTTAGCCTTGCTAAAATCAACCTGAACAAGAGCTGGGCCCTGTCCCTACTAAAAATAGAAAAAGTAGCCAGGCATCACGGTGGGCACCTGTAGTCCCAGCTACCGGGGAGGCTGAGGCAAGAGAATCACCTAGCCCAAGAGTTTGAGGTAGCTGTGAGCTATGATGCTATGGCACTCTACCCAGGGCAACAGAGTAAAACTGTCTCAATAAATAAATAAATACATAAGTAATAAATTTGTTGATAGATAAATATTTTCTTTTTAATAACATAGGTTGTCATCTTTCTGGATTCCTATATGTTTTCTTACCTTACATTAACCAGCGCTAAGCTAGTGTTGGAACATCCGTTTCTTTGTTGTTGTTATTATGAAAAACACTTTACTTCTAGGTATCAATATCGCAATTTGGCAGCTTCAGTTTGTTTCTTTACGTAGAGTAATTTTCTACATAAACAAACAAACAAACCCCTCCAAATCTCAGTGGCTTTTATTACAAATACTTACCTCTTCTTCCCACTGATGGCTACCGGCCATAGTATGCTCAGAACGGGACCTGGATTCAGCTCTGCTCCAGAAGTTGCTGGGAACTGTTAATGCATTTTGACTTTTAGTGTCCAGAATTGTCAAAGTGCCACTTCTGCTTACATTCCATTGTCTAAAACAAGTCATACGGAGAAGCCCAATATTAATGGGATAGGAATGTACCTTTATCTCAGTTGCAAGAGAGGATTGAATTCTTGTTAAAGGAAGGATAATTCAATCCACCATCGTTGCTCAGCCTTGATTGATCTGACGCTGATGTGAATCAATGAGGGGAAATGATGACATGTGAGTATCCATGTTATGTCACTAATGATCAGATGCTGATAAATCTAAGTTTCTGGTGTCTACAAAATTGTTTAAATAATAGTTTCATCAACTATTACTTAATAAAAATAGTTTTAATAATAAAATAGTTTTTATCTGTTTGATATAAAAGAGGAAACCTACCTACCCCTTGCTCTGTATAAATGCATTTATTAAAATACTGTTCTGACTTTTCTACTGTTAGCACGTGAAGTAAATAAGCATGCAATAATGATGTTAGGTCAGAGCTACACAAGTTACATGTAACTTATGATTAGAATAGCAGTGAGAAAAGACAATAATTTCTTTATCTGTAATATCAAAACATATTGAAGCAAACTTACCACCCCCTTAGATAAATTTCAAACTTATTCAGTTGCCATTATGCTACACCGTTGTATATTGAGCAAATAAATTGCCTTTTAGTATGAGCATAATATTGTCAGTCTGACTGTCAGCCAGGATTTCCTTGGCTTTACATCTGAAAAATAAGTTTTTCTACAGCAGGAAGCAGGTAAAGTGTAAAACCTGCTCTGCTATCAACCCTCCCTACCTGCCTCCCAGCAATCCTTGATGGGGAGTTTGGAATTCTTCTGAATTATATGTATTTTTTTTGCTTTTATTGTTTAGATAACATTTACATACAACCGTCCAAGTGGAAGCAGTCATCCTGAAGCCGACTGCTGAAAGGGAAGTGTGAACAATGGCAGAATGTGCTTCTCTGATGAGGAATTTAGCTTATCCACTCTCAGCACATTTAAAAATTTCACTCAGCACCTGATAGTCATTTCAGAACGTTACCAGATCTCTGGCACTCCGCAATAAGCAACTGTGTCAGTGCCATCAGCTTTCTACGTGGGTCCTATTATTCACCCGTTCTGTGACTATTAACGTTAACTGTCTGTCAGAGTTTATGACTGTTCAGACAAGAGTAAAATAACCAGTGTTTCCACAGGACTTTTATAGCAGCCGCTCATGTCAGTTTTCCACCTGTTCATTCTATAACAAGCTTAAATTCATGAGAAGGGGTATAACCACTTTCAAGACGAGACTGAGGCCCTTAGTTCCAAGGCTGGGACTGTCTCTCATTTCTCCAGGGACACATGTCATTTTATTTGTTCATCACAGCAATTTGAGCTGCCCTGGGATGTCAGCCAGAAAATGCTGAAGTCAGTGAAGGATGAAAGAAATTATGTAAAATTCTGATTCTTAGAAGCACGTTTTTCTCCTGAGTTCTCTTCTTAGTGCATAAATCAAAATGGAGTCTATGACCCAAAGGTGATCTAAGACTCAAATACATTAATCCTGGGTTCTCAGATGTGAACCCCAATTCTCAACTATTTTCTTCCACTTTTCATGTGTAATAACGGAAAACTTTTGTTTAAAAATAAATGACAAAATAAAGTGCAGTGACATAATAGTTTAAGAAGAATCACTATACACCTTCACTTCGTAATAGCTGAAATCCAATGTAATGACAATACCAGGTGCCGGGAGGATGTGCAGCACCAGGAACACTCATTCACCATGAGTGGGAATGAAAAATGGTACAGCCACTTTGAGATAGTTTAGCAGTTTCTTACAAAACTAAACATGCTCTTTATTATATGACCCAACCATTGCACTTCTTGGTGTTTACCTAATGAATCAATGTCTATGTGAAATCCTGCACATAAATATTTGCAGATGCTTTATTCATAACTGATAACACGTGGAAATAACCAAAACATCCTACACATGGCTGAATGGATAAACAGTGATCCATCCATCCAATGGAATATTACTCAAAAATAAAAAGAAACGAGATATGAAGCCAAGAAAGGAGGGATTTTATCTACACATCACTAAGTGAAAGAAACCAATCTGAAAGACTACATGCTGGGTAATCCCAGCAGGTTGGAGACAGTGGTCACTAAGGACAGGGAAGGAGGAACAAATAAAGCAGGAGGGATTTTTAGGGCAGTGAAACTATTCTGTGTAATACTGTAATGGTGGAACCGCGTCCTTACACATTTATAACACAATACAATGTACAACACAAACAGCAAACCTCAATATAAACTATCAACTTTAATAATAATGTATCGATGATGGCTCATCAGTTATAACAAACGTACCACACCAATGGAAGGTGTTAACAAGAAAGGAACCTGGGGAATGGGGAGGTAAATGTGGATTTTTTGAATTTCTGCTTAAAAGTGAACGAAGTTTATATTCTGTACATTTAAAATTGATCCAAAAAAGGCGTGTTCATGTAAGAAAAATAATTTTTAACAATAGAGAGCTGTGAAGATACATTACAATGTATGGCATCATGAGATAATTCTTGTTTGTTTTGTTTTTGGAGACAGAGTCTTGCTCTGTTGTCCAGGCTAAAGGGCAGTGGTGATCATAGCTCACAGCAACCTCACACTCCTGGGCTCAAGTGATCCACAGACCTCAGCCTCCTGAGTGGCTGGAAGTAAAAGTGTGCATGCCACTGTGCCCAGCTAATTTGTCCATTTTTTGGAGAGATGGGGTCCCTTTCTTGCTCAGAGTGGTCTTAAACTATCTTAAACACAGTGCATGCCACTGTGCCCAACTAATTTTTCCATTTTTTGGAGACATGGGATCCCTTTCTTACTCAGGGTGGTCTTAAACTTAAACAAAGGATGAAAGTGATCCTTTGTCCAAAGTGCTAGGAACTTTGGCATGAGCCACTGCACCCAATTATGAGTTAAAATTAATTAAATTGATTCCATAGACATGCATGAAAATAAACTTCATCTGGGCAGTGCCTGTGGCTCAGTGGATAGGGCACCAGTCCCATATTCCGAGGGTGGTGGGTTCAAACCCGGCCCCAGCCAGACTGCAACAAAAAAATGGCCGGGCGTTGTGACGGGCACCTGTAGTCCCAGCTACTTGGGAGTCTGAGGCAAGAAAATCACCTAAGCCCAGGAGTTGAAGGTTGCTGTGAGCTTCGACACCACAGCACTCTACCAAGGGCGATAAAGTGAGACTCTGTCTCTTAAAAATAAATAAATAAAAATAAACTTCATCACACATTACTTTTCATTCCATAAAAAAATCCAGATATGTTCATTAAAAAACATATGAATAATGACACAATATTTAGTACAATTCAAAAGCTTTATATTTGAAAAATATAATTTCTTCTTGAAAGAATATTCTGTTAAATATTATATTTTAAGTAAATATTTTTAAAGTTTATAATTTTAGATATTGTAAAAAGTAAATATTCTCATAAAATAATTTTTAAATTGAAAAATATCTTTAAATAGTTACATTTATGCTTCCTTCTGACATGGCCTTAGTTAAGAGTGCCTATTATCTCTTGTCTAAAGTATTTATTTATTCATTTGATCAACATACATTGAGTACTTATTACATGTTGTGCATTGTTCCAGATAATACAGTAAAAAAGAGATAGAGATAAATAAACAGTATGTCCAACCTGAAAGTGTACACCAAATCCAGTGAAACAGAGTGATACATTGTTTTTTTTTTTTTTTTTTTTTATTTATTTATTTTTTTATTGTGGAGAAGGGGCAGGGAAAGAAGGCGGGGGAAGAGGTGAGTGACAGGGTCGGGCCAGTGGCATGGTACCACATTGGCTGTATCTAGGTAGAGGCAGTTTCA
>CAUYPK010098628.1:0-44377 GCA_963574355.1 Loris lydekkerianus | reverse complement strand
AAAAAAAAAAAAAAAAAAAAAAAAAAGAGGGTTAGGTGGCATGACCTGATTGGATCTTGCAATGGGGTGGTGATACCAGGAGGAGTGATCTGACTGGATGGTGCCAGGGTGATGCCAGGGTTCGATTTGATTGGGTCTTGGATCCTGCCATGAGGTGTGGTTTCTTAATTCAACCCCCATTCTACCTGTGGTTGGATGCTTGGTTCTTCTGGGCATGCTCAGGTTACAGTTATGGCAACTTTGTTATATAAAAGGAGAACCAGATTGGTCTGATGGGGCTATACTAGCACAGTGACTAATAAATATTATTAGGAAATTAATAAAATACCATCTGAATGAATTAAAATGTTTAAGGAGATGTCTATTCAGTGAAATTCTTTGTGTGTGTGTGTGTGTGTGTGTGATGAACCATCATTCTTTAGTTTTCCACTAAAGCATTTCTCAAATTCAACCTCTTAAAACTCCAAGAATATATATCCACAGGAACAAGTTTGAGGAAGCCCTTCTGTATACACTGAAATCATGTGCCTCTGTTTGGTTATAAGGTGATCGTCCACAGAGGGGCAGTAAAGTGTAATGGTTTAAAATTTAGGCATTGACTAATCCCACTGCCTGATTGCCCGTTTTTTTATTTCTTAGACTATCATAAAAATGACACAATTTTTAAATTTTATAAAGAAGTTGTGAACTCCTAGAAGGATTTAAAAAATTGAACAAGCTATATTATCCGGTTACTGATTGATACAAAACCTCTGGCTTGTCTATAGCTAGCCTATGCTGTGGATAGGAAAGTGGAATTTTGCCATGTAGGATATATATATGGATATTATTTTATTTTATTTTTTTAGAGACAGAGTCTTACTATAGCACCCTTGGTAGAGTGCTGTGGTGCCACAGCTCATAGCAACCTCCAACTCCTGGGTTTAGATGATTCTCTTGCCTCAGCCTCCCGAGTAGCTGGGACTACAGGTGCCTGCCA
This sequence comes from Loris lydekkerianus, assembly GCA_963574355.1. NCBI lineage: Eukaryota > Metazoa > Chordata > Mammalia > Primates > Lorisidae > Loris > Loris lydekkerianus. The sequence goes on along the minus strand of CAUYPK010098628.1, from coordinate 43,398 downwards.
CAACGCCCAGCTATTTTGTTGTTGGTGGTGTTGTTGTTGTTGCAGTTTGACTGGGGCTGGGTTTGAACCCACCACCATCAGTATATGCAGCCCACACCATGCTCACTGAGCCACAGGTGCTGCCCATGTGGGATATATTTGTAATATAGCTCTATGTATTTGTCTTTTCTGGGTTCTGAGTTTTGCATGCTTAAAAATAGTTTTCTTATAAGATAATTTGAAATGTCCCATATTTTCTTCTAGTATTTTTATTATTTTATTGTTCAGATTTAATTTTTTTATCCATCTGGAATTTATTTTAGTATAAGGTATAATTTATTTTGGTATTTGGTTCCAATTTTATTTTTCTTCCAGGTGGTTACCCAGTTGTTTCAATACCAATCACTGAATTCTCCATTTCCTCACTGATTTGAAATCCCACCTTATCACATTCAGAATTTTTTTATAATATTAAGAAAGCAGACTAATCTTTTTTGTGTGTCCTGATTTAAGTGCAAAGGTCTTCATGTGTACCTTTTTAATGACCCCAGCGTTTGCTATTGCTGTTGTTTTAAAATATGGTTAAAGTTGTATGTAACCATCAATATAATATCCAAACAAGACTTTTATCCTCACTTCATGAATTTGTCATTATCCAGCTCATTTCAGTTTCTTTCCTTAAGTGTACTGCACACAACCTTCAAATATTATGAACATTTCTGTCTCCCAGCTGTCACTACACCAAACTACATATGTTATATTTCCCTAAATCATCTTGCTGTGCTCTTTGCAGCTCCTCTGTACACTGTTGATGTCTTCATCTAACAAGTCGCTCAAAAATTACTATAATTATTTTAGGTGAGGCCTCAGAGTGAAAGCCTATCATCGCTATCCAGTTCCTTCCCCAAATGGGCATTGATTTGCATTTAACAAGAAGGACAGACTATGTTTCTGGAAAATAACAGATTTTGAGGCACAACAGCAGTTATTTGTTGGCTTTTTTAACAATCCACCTGGGGGTGGGGAAAGTCCTCCAAAAATGCCAACTGGTACTGTGGAAATTTTTTTTTTTTTTTTGCTATTTATTCCAGCAAAATGATTCAGACAGAAGAAAAAGGGTCGCCCTGTACTAGGTCTTGAACCCAAAGAACTGTTTGCACAGATAATTCATCCAAGATGCATCACAGCCTCCACCTCAACAGATGCTCTTTCAAATGTTTCATGCCTCTCCTCATCAGTCAGTTTCCATTTAAGGGGAAGAAGATGACGCTGCCAGAGATGTCTCTGCTGGCATGAAGACTGGCCTGAAACTTCTATTTAAAAGCTGAACCAAAATATGTTTGGCTGCTATGGTCTATTTTAAACTTCAAGCTAAAACAAAGAAAAATTCCTTTCTATCCTGAATGGGCCCTGGACGTCTCAATCACAGACAAGACTGGCAAATGTTGAGAGAGAAATTAACAGCACTGAGGTTGTAGGGACAGATCATGAAGCGAGGTATGAAAAGCATGAAGGGAAAAGCCTTGGGCTAGAGGGAAAGGATTCCCTAGTTCGACCCTAACCTCAGGTTCCTGATCATGCTAAGCATCAGCACGTCACCTCTCGTGCACGTCTGCCACCTCGGCTCAGCAAACGCCACCCCCCAAGGTTTTCCACCCCATTTCCCCCCTCAGTCCTCCCCCAGCGCAGCAGGAGGGGTCTTCAGCGCGTTCCCTCTCCTGGACCCCTACCCTCCACACACTTCCTCTAGGCCCTCGCCCCACCCCTCATTTTCCGTCACTCCCATCTTTGAGGAACGCCCATCTTTTCCCTCGCACGCGACCTCTGTGGACCCGCCCCTCAGACCCGCCCCGCCCCCTCGCTGGTCGCCCCGCCCCTCGCCCCGCCCCCCTCGCGTGGCGCCAAACCCTGCTGTCAGCTACGCGCGAGTCTCCAGACTCGACGTTCTGGGACTGAGCTGGAATTCTGTCAGCTGAGGAGTAGAAAGCCCGGCCCGGACGGGGGGGGGAGAAGGGATTCGTCTTGAAAATCTCGGGGAGATTGTGGGTACGAGGGGGGTGAGTGGCAGACAGGGGGTGTGTGAAGAATCTGAGGCGAAACGAGGTTTCGGGAACGCGTGCTCCGCTATCTCGCCCCTTTTTCTGGTAATACTTGGTCGTTGCTGGGCCCCGGGAAGGAATCCCAGTGATCTGGAGGGATTTCCCGCTTCCCGATTCCAATCCGACCTAAGTCTTGAAGAGGCCTCCTCAGCCTCCTCACGAGGGAACCCGGTGTCAGGAAAGTGGCGGGTGGCCGTGCTGGCCTCCTGCTGAGGGAGGAAGCCTCGAGGGCGACCTATCCGCGCCCCCAGGGGACAGCCCCAGCTTATCCGCGCCCCTCTGGGGACAGCCCCGGCTCTGGGCGGCGTCCATCTGTCAACGCATCAACTGCTTGAGAAAGACGGAGGGAGAAGAACTGGGTGGTGGCTCTTGTTGTTGTTCATGGGGACAGTCGGGTGGTCCCACGTGTAGCTATCTGAGGGACCGCGTCCCAGAGGGGCCTCGCCAACCGTTTCCTTCAGCTCCGTACTCCACAGTTTGGTCGTGGGACCCACCTCTGCTCAGCAGTTGGGTCCAACCCATGACTTTGATATTAAATGAGGAAATGGGATAGACCGAGAAAATAATTATTTGGACCATATTTTATTGTAATGAACACAGTCAGGCCTTGTGGATTCCTAAGAATTAAAAATTAATTGATTTATTAATTTATCTATTTATTTGTTGAGACGGAGTCTCACTATGTCGCCCTTGGTAGAGTGCAGTAGCATCACAGCTCACAGCAACATTGAACTCTTGGGCTTAAGTGATTCTCTTGCCTCAGTCTCCCAAATAGCTGGGACTACAGGCACCTGTCACAATGCCCAGCTTTTTTTTTGTTGTTGCAGTTGTCACTGTTGTTCAGCTGGCCCAGGCTGGATTGGAACACGCCAGCCTTGGTGTATGTGGTCGGCGCTGTAACCACTGTGTTATGGGCACCTAGCCTTAAAAAAATTTTTTTAAAGTCCCAAAACTTCTACTGCCTCTTGTCTCTAATAGTATAATATTGTGTATCTGCCATATTTTTAAATCTTAAAAAACCCTCATGAAACTAGAAAATACTGTGAAAGTATAGTTAATGTTGTATGAAACCAAAAGATGCGTGTTACAACAGCACCCATTCCTTAAGCAGCAGCAGGAAGGCTTTTTTATGTAAGAGAAAAATAAAATCTGCTTATTGAGGACAGACTAAGATCAAGATGCCAGAGAGGATATAAGGAGGAATGAAACAACAGCCTGGTTCTTAGAGTGTTGTTAGTACACGTAAACATGAACGGTTAATAGCAACATGCAATTCTTTTTTTTTTTTTTTTAGGGACAGTGTCTCACTTCATTGCCCTCAGTAGAGTGCTATAGCGTCACAGCTCACAGCAACCTCCAATTCTTGGGCTTGGGCAATTCTCTTGCCTCAGCCTCCCAACTAGCTGGGACTACAGGTGCTAGAACACCCGGCTATTTTTTTGTTGCAGTTTGGCCGCGGCCAAGTTCAAACCTGCCACCCTCAGTATATGGGGCCAGCGCCCTACCAGCTGAGCTACAGGCGCCAGTGGCAACAGGCAATTCTATATAACATTCCAAGGCAAGAATAAAGACATTACCATACAGTCATGATTAACTGTGCAGCAGAAACTGAAGATAAGGGATGAGCAGTGTTGAGGAAGGAGAGAAGAAACCTAGTAAGTCCCCCTACTCTTCATACACACCCACAAAGCAAATAATGCCACATGCCCAGCAGAAGGGAGATAGGTCAGCCCAGTCTTTCCAGACTAAATGGTTTTCTTTCTGTCCTTCTGATCCTTCGCAACTCTACAACTACTTCTTAAATGGTATTTCTTATATTTGCAGAGTTGATTATTTTTCTACAGCTTGCTTTCAATATGAAGGAAGATCAGGTTGTGCAGGAAGAACAAGGACTACAAGATGAAGAGGTGACTGAAGTGACACATATGACTAAAGTGTTGAAAGATATGTAGACATCCAGTCATTCCACAAAAATCAAGTTCCTTCTCTGTTAGTTACTATTTTTAGAAACTGAAAGTTGAAATAAGACATAGATTACAAATATGTAACAACTTGTTTGGCAAGGGTTGCTAAAATAAGCTACTTAGCAGCTGGTATGAAAGTATTTTAACAATTTGACAACTGGTATGGCCATAATTGTACCTATACACACTGGGACCAAATAGGCTGGTCCTAAAAGAAGGTTAAGAAAACATTTAACATAGGTCAAATGTTATTTCATTCCTTTGGATAAAGGTTTTTAAAAATTACGAAGGACATGACAAAGGTACTTGGCTTCACAGCCCTTTTAATGCAGGTGCTTCCTGTAAGTATGCAGCATGTGTTTGAAAAAGCATTATTGATCTCACCCCGACTTGTCTAGAGAAGAGGAATTTGAGACATTTGGGAGTGAGTCAATAGTACTGAATTAACTCTTTAAAAGATGCAAAATAGTTGGATATAAAGAATTAAAACTTCATTTTTTTTCTGTTCCATCTCCTTTAGGAATCTTTGTTTCAAGACATTGACCTGTTACAAAAGCATGGCATTGTAAGTCATTTTTCTATGTTGCATAAAATTGTTCAACTCAAGAGTTCTTCAACATCAGCCTTATTGACTTTTGAGGCTGAGTAATTCTTTGTTGTGAGGGGCTGTCCTGTGTTTTGTAAGATACTTAGCAACATCTCTGGCCTCTACTCACTAGCACCCCTCAGCTGTGACAACCAAAAATGTCTCCAGACATTGTCAAGTGTACCTGGGGGCAAACTGGCCCCAGTTGAGAAGGATTGATCCAATTGAAGGTGTTCCAGGGTCCCTCTGAATCCATTTCTCATCTCTTTATCTATCTATATCTACTGCCTTCATTAACAGAAAATTTAGTTCTGTATGTCAGGTGAGTGGAGTAAACGTTGTTGGCAGAAATCCAGACTGAGTAACAAACTAGATGTATTTCACCAGCAATCAGTTGATAGTAAAACTCCACTGACATTATCTTTTATAGCCCTCACATTTAATCTCTTTCAGATGGTTTTAGAAAATAGAAGCAAGAAAAAATCCTGGTCCTTTGATGATGTAGTTATTTGCATTCTCCAGGGGGTAGAGGAAAAAATCTTCAAAAATTTTAAAAGAACATATTGGTGGTAAAGTTTTGTCGAAGGAAGGAGCTGAACTGAGGAGGGTGGATGTGTGATAAAAGTGTTAGCTTTTTCACCAACAGACTTTTCTTTTGAATTCCTTGTTATATTGCCATAGTCTCACTAACATTCTTGGGAAATCAGGGCACAGTCAGAACATTTGGCAGCCTGCTGAGTATGTTCTACTCAGATATTTCCAGAACATTTGGCTACATGGTGGGTGGGTTCCACCTGGCTGCTAGTATAAAATTGGCATCATGGTGGAAGGAGATGGACACAAAAACACATGACATAGTATGGGAGCCTTTCAGGCTGGCATTTTCTCAATCTGCTGTGCCCATTTCATTCTTTTATTCACAGAATGTGGCTGACATTAAGAAACTGAAGTCAGTAGGAATCTGTACCATCAAAGGGATACAAATGACAACAAGAAGAGCCCTATGCAATGTCAAAGGACTCTCAGAAGCCAAAGTGGACAAGATTAAAGAGGCAGCCAACAAACTGATTGTAAGCAAAATCTATTCTTTGCTGTTTTAGCTTAGAATGGCCTTGTAAATCTCTAACTTTTCTCATCATGAACATTAGAAACAATTGTGGGCACTTTGAGTTCCTGTAGACCACACTATACTATATTCTCCAGGTTAACTTTTTTTTTTTTTTTTTGAGACAGAGTCTTACGATGTCACCCTTTGTAGAGTGCTGTGGCGTTATAGCTCATAGCAACCTCGAACTCTTGGACTTAAGTGATTCTCTTGCCTCAGCCTCCCAAGTAGCTGGGACTACGGGCGCCTGCCACAGCTATTTTTTGGCTGCAGTGTCATTGCTGTTTGGCATGCCCAGGCCAGGTTCAAACCCACCAGCTCCGGTGTATGTGGCTGGTGCCCTAGCCACTGAGCAATAAGCCCAAGCCACTCCAGGTTTTTATCACTTCAGTTTCAAAGCAACAGCAATTAATTTGTGAAGGATTGAGATAGGATTGAGAGACCTGGAACACTAATAAGGGTAATTATTTTTACCAAAACTTTTTTTTTTTGAGACAGAGTCTCACTATGTCACCCTTGGTAGAGTGCTGTGGCGTCACAGCTCACAGCAAGCTCAAACTCCTGGGCTTAAGCAATTCTCTTGCCTCAGTCTCCCAAGTAGCTGGGACTATAGGTGCCAGCCACAGTGCCCGGCTATGTTTTTGTTGCAGTTGTCATTGTTGCTTTAGCAGGCCCGGGTCGGGTTCGAACCTGCCAGCCTCAGTGTATGTGGCTGGTGCCCTACGCACTGAGCTATGGGCGCCGCCTATTTTTACCAAAACTTTTCTGTCTCCCTTTACATTACTTTCCCCAGTTTTCTGTTTCTCTGCCTTCCTTCTCCATTTCATTTTTTTTTTTTTTACTTTCCTCCTTATTTTTTTCTCATCTTGTCAAATATCGTACCTATGGCTGTTGCAAAAGACTTGGCACTAAAGAGGTTACTTTCTCCTGGTATAGGCCAATTAATAAGAGAATATTGGGTTAGAAAAAGACAAACAGTGGTTGGGTCCACATATGTGCAGTTGAGATTAAGTATGACTGAGGATACGCTCACTGAAGCTAAAGTAACCCATACCTTCTATCTGTTCCGACAGATTGTGAAGGGTCCATGCAGCTGCCAGGCTGCCAGGCAAAAGCACTTGTGTCTTTGCCTCAAGGTTTTATGTAGAATTTGGGGGAGGAGGGGCGCCAGAGTTAAGAGCTCTAGAAATAGGAATATTCAAGTCTTCCTCTTCACAGAAGAACAATACGCTCCATTTCTCCTTTTTATGTGAGGGTTTCATTCCCAGCAAGTCTGAGAATCTCTCTTCATGGACAGCCATCTGTTCCTTCTTCAGGAGCAGACAAGGCAGAAGAGTGATGCAAGTAGCAATGTGATCCTGAACTGGACTTGGAGAGGACCCAACTGAACTAGTCAATTGCTCCAGTTTCTGGGGCAGGGTGAGGGGCGGGAGTGGGGAGAGTGGCATCTCTTCCCTCTTGATAGTTACAGTGGCACAGGAGACACCACTGCAGTTGCTGCCATATCCGTGATTTTCTATTCACTTTAAATTCAGGTGTCTTTTATGAATAATCAAAAGCAGCAAAAGTCAATGCCATCAGGCTAGCATTTTTAAACCAGAAAAAGAGATGAAAAAGACAGGTTTGACTCTGCTCAATTTCAAGACTGTATTATTCAAAGCTTAACTGAAACTGGTACTGATTTGGAAGCAGTAGCAAAATTTCTTGATGCTTCAGGAGCAAAATTTGATTAGCATCAATATGCAGAAACACTCTTTGACATTCTGGTGACTGGTGGAATCGTGGCCTCAGATGGTACAATGGCAGGTAACATGATACATACAGATGTCTGTGTGTTTGCAGCACGAGAAGACATAGAGACCATGCAAGCATTTGCTCAGGTTTTTAACAAGTTCATCAAGCTCTGTGAACACCCAGAGAAAGATTTTGAAGATGAAGTAAAAAAGCTGCTGCAGTTCTTAAAGTGTTTTTCAGAGTTGGAGAGGAACAAGGTAGCTATGTTGAATAGTATTTTCTGGCTAATGGAGCACTTAATGCATCTATTCTTTTTCTTTTTTTTTTTTTTTCAGTTTTTGGCTGGGGCCAGGTTTGAACCCACCACCTCCAGCATGTGAGGCTGGCACCCTACTCTTTGAGCCACAGGCGCCACCCAATTCATCTATTCTTAATAGCATTTATAATGAGAATTTGGTTTAAAAAGCTGCTGAAACTCCTTAAATTATGGATCAATTCAAAAAAAAAATCCGCAGTAGCTGCAAGTCTTTGGAAAGCCAGCATGGATAACAGACTGATGAAACTCTTCCCTGTCAATGAGGAAAGTGTTGCACATTTCACAAAGTATTTTACTGAGGCAGGCTTGAAAGTGCTTTCAGAGTGTTTGGAATCAGCAAACCATAGGAGCTCGGAAGGAGCTCCAAGGACTTCAAAAACAGATGTCCCATGGTGATCCATTTAAAGATATAATTTTATATGTCATGGAGGAGATTAAGTAAAACAACTCCCTGAATCAGTTGTCACTGGAATAGTCTGGTCAAGTGTAATGAGCACTGTGAAATGGAATAAGAAATAGAAGCTTGTAGCAGAGCAAGTCATCAAGCATTTGAAGCAATATAGCCCTCTACTTGCTGTCTTTACTACTCAAGGCCTGTCTGAGCTGACTTTGTTACTGAAAATTCAAGAGTATTGCTATGACAACATTCATTTCATGAAAGTCTTCCAGAAAATAGTGGTGCTTTATAGCTGAAGTCCTGAGTGAAGAGCCCATTCTGAAGCAATATAAAGATGCACATGTTGCAAAGGGAAAAAATTGTCTTCCTTGAGCAAATGAAAAAGTTTGTAGAGTGACTCAAAAATGCTGAAAAAGAATCTGAGTCTGAAGCTCAAGAAAGTGACTGAAGGCTGAGCATGGGGGCTCATGTCTGTAATCCCAGCACTCTGGGAGGCCAAGATGGGTGGGTTGCTTGTGCTCAGAAGTTCAAGACCAGCTTGAGCAAAAGTGAGACCCCATCTCTAAAAATAGCCGGCATTGTAGTGGGTGCCTGTAGTCCCAGCTACTTGGAAGGCTGAGGCAAGAAGATTGCTTGAGCCCAAGAGTTTGAGGTTGCTGTGAGCTATGACAGCACAGCACTCTACCGAGGGCAACAAAATAAGATTCTATCTCAAAAAGAAAAAAAGAAGTTTCAAAAAAACTAAGTTTTGGAACCATACCCTTAGGAAATCAAACAGGACTTGTAGATAAAATTTTGTGTCTTATGTCCTGGTTCTTATATCTTCCTACCTCTGTATACTAAGCATGATATAAGGACTTTCATAGCAAATGTTGTTTTAAAAGTTTCTATGGTTATTGGGGATGTTTGGTTTAGTTTCTAAAACCATGTTTTAAGTAGCTACAGGAACTACAGGTTTGAATCTAATGTTGCATTGATCTTTTCAGTTATCTTCTATCTCCTGTATTTTCTACTATAATAAATTATTTAAGGCCTTCCACTATGAACAGTTTACTTTATTCCCCAGGTTTTCTTCTTCTTTTTTTCTCTTAAATGGAGTCTTGCTCTGACACACAGGTTAAGGTGTAATGGCCTCAGCCTAGCTCACAGCAACCTCAAACTCCTGGCCTCTAGTGCTCTTCCGGCCTCAGCCTCCCAGGCATGAGCCACCATGCCTGGCCTATTTCTTTTTTCAGAGAAGGGATCTCATTATGTAGCTCAGGCTGGTCTTGAATTCCTAAGCTCAAGCAATCCTCCCATCTTAGCCTCCCAAATAGCTGTGACTACAGGCACCCACCTCAACAACTGGCTAATTTTTTTCTATTTTTAGTAGAGACCGGATCTCTTGTTTAGGCTGGTCTCAAGCTATCCTCCCTCCTCAGCTTTCCAGAGAGCTAGGACTATAAGTGTGTGCCATCGCACCCAGTCCAGGAGAAAGAGATTAAGGGCAGCACCTATGGCACCTGCCTCATGTGCCAAGGGTAGCAGGTTCGAACCCAGCCCCGGCCAGCTAAAATAGCAGTGGCAACTGCAACAGAAAATAGCCGGGTATTACCGCGGGTGCGTGTGGTCCCAGCTACTCGGGAGGCTGAGGCAGGAAAATCGCTCAAGCCCAAGAGTTGGAAGTTGCTGTGAGCTGTGGCACCATGGCACTCTACTGAGGGCGACAGAGTAAGACTCTGTCTCAAAGCCCAAGAAGAAGGGGAAAGAGGAGAGGAAGAGGAGGGGAGGGGGGAGGATGGGTGGAGGGAGGGTAATTGGTGGATTTTACAAGGGTATTTTACAACTCTGGTGCATTTTACAAGGGTACATTTTAAATTTACTAAGTGTGGAATATGAATGTCTTAACACAATAACTAAGAAAATGGGGTGAAGGCTATGTTAACCAGTTTGATGAAAATATTTCAAATGGTATATAAAGACACCACATTGTAATCCATAATTGCATTAATGTACACAGCTATAATTTAATTTTAAAAAAAGAGAGAGAAAGAGATTAAGAGTTGCAGAAGAGAGAGAGAAAGAAATGAAGTTAATATCAGAGTATCATGGTTCTAAATATTGATATGTATCAGAATCACCTAGACTGGTTAATAAAGAACAGAAAGGCCCTGCTCATTGAAGAAGGATAGGGCTGGCCGGGCACGGTGACTCATGTCTGTAATCCTAGCACTCTGGGAGGCTGAGCCAGGTAGATTGCCTGAGCTCACAGGTTTGAGACCTGCCTGAGCCAGAGTGAGACCCCAACTCTAAAAACTAGCTGGGCACCTATAGTCCCAGGTATTTGTGAGGCTGAGGCAAGAGAATCACTTGAGCTCAAGAATTTGAGGTTGCTGTGACCTATGACTCCACTGCACTCTACCAAGGGTGACAAAGTGAGACTCTGTCAAAAAAAAAAAAAAAAGAAAAGAAAAGAAAAAAAGAAAGAAGGAAAGAAAAGAAAGAAGAAAGAAAGAAAGAAAGAAAGAAAGAAAGAAAGAAAGAAAGAAAGAAAGAAAGAGAGAGAGAAAGAAAGAAAAGAGAAAGAAGAAGAAGGATAGGACCTCAGTTTGCCAACCTAACTTGGCAAGTTCTCAAAGTTTGAGAACCACTGGTATAGTACAACGAAGAGGAAAACACGTTAGACTGCATTGGGACCCATTTTTACTAGCTCCTCCAATGCATTAGCTGTACCTTTTAATCAGCAAATAAGTAGTATATTTACCGTGTGAAAAATATTATTATAGGAGTAATGAAAAATGGAATTTCTGGACTCCTTAAAACTTGTAGAGCTGGGAAAAAATGAAAGAGATTGACTAAAATCAACTGACTGATTCAGTAAAATACCTTTCCATTTTGTGCCATAAATATCTCATTTAATTTGCACAGGTACCCTATGAAAGAGACACTATTATTTGTGTTTGACCCAAAAGAGGAAGCTGGAGTACAGTAAGATCAAGTAGTTTGCCCCATATCACACAATTACTGTTGGAGACATAATTTGAATCTAGAAAGGATAGCTTCAAAGCCTGTGCTTTTTTTTTTTTTTTTTTTGAGACAGAGTCTCAAGCTATTGCCCTGGGTAGAGTGCTGTAGCATTACAGCTCACAGCCACTTCCAACTCCTGGGCTTAAGTGATTCTCTTGCCTCAGCCTTCCAAGTAGCTGGGACCACAGGTGCCTGCCACAATGCCCAGCCATTTTTTGATTATAGTTGTTGTTTGACAGGTCTGGACTGGATTCGAACCCACCAGCTCTGGTGTATGTGGCTGGCACCTTAGCCACTTGAGCTACAGGTGCTGAGTCAAAGCCTGTGTTCTTTTTTTTTTTGCAGTTTTTTTTTTTTTTTTGGCTGGGGCCAGGTTTGAACTCACCACCTCCAGTATATGGGGCCGGCACCTTACTCCTTGAACCACAGGCGCCGCCCAAAAGCCTGTGTTCCTAACCATGATCTTGTACTACCTTTAAAGACAAATGAACTATAACTTATATGAAATGATGACCTTGATAATCTAGTATATAGTTTTTAGCAGCATTTGAAATTAAAACTGTCATTTTTAATCTTTGAACTTTCCTTTTATCTTTTTGTAGGAACCAGGATTCTTGACTGCATTTGAATATAGTGAAAAGAGGAAAATGGTTTTCCATATCTCCACTGGGAGCCAGGAATTTGAGTGTGTATCTCACATTTTTTATAACCACTAAACACAATCTTTGGAATACCATGTTTCTGTTCCTCTATCTGATTGTTATTTCTACTATAAGTAGTAGAAATAGCTTCTTCTACTACTATAAGTAGTAGAAATAGCTTCTTCTTTAGAACTTGGTTGAGTGTTTGTGTGTGTGTGTGTTTTGTTTTGTTTTCACACAAAGTGCAAACCGAAGTAAATTCCAGACTGCCTGTAATTAAAAATTAAATTTTTAAATTTAACAAATTTAACAAAATTAAATTTCTTTCTTTCTTTCTTTCTTTTTTTTTTTTTTGAGACAGAGTCTCACTATGTTGCCCTCGGTAGAGTGCTGTGGCATCACAAGTCACAGCAACTCCATCTCCTGGGCTCAAGGGATTGTCCTGCCTTTGCCTCTCAGGTAGTAGGGACTACAGGTGCCTGCCACAATGCCAGGCTATTTTTTGGTTGCAGCTGTCATTGTTGTTTGGCAGCCCCGGGCTGGATTCAAACCTACTAGCTCAGGTGTATGTGGCTGGCACCTTAGTTGCTTGAGTCGCAGGCGCCAAGCCTGTTTATTTTTTTTTCTTGTTTTTTTTTCTTTGAGACGAAGTCTCACTCTTGCCCCGGGCTTCAATGCCATGGCATCATAGCTCACAGCAACGTCAAACTCCTGGGCTCAAGCGATCCTCTTGCCTCAGCCTCCCAAGTGGCTGGTGCTACAGGCATCTGCCACCACGCCATATATTTTTTCTATATTTGGTAGAGATGGGGTCTCTCTCTCGTTCAGGGTGGTCTTCAACTCCTGAGCTCAAGCAATCCTCCAGCCTTTTTTTTTTTTTTAAGTGATAATTTATTAGAGGATAGGAAAGCTTCTAATACAATGGAAGGGGTCCTAAATGGGTTGTCTCTGATATGTTTTCCATAAAATTTGGCTTGTGTGAGATAAGCTGACCCTGATGGCAATCACTGGATTCTCCTGATATGTTTTTCAGTATATTTATAAAATTGAAAATTCAGTTGACTTTTAGAAACATAGTCCTGGTGCAACATGAAAATCCCAGTTAACAATTAAGACCATTTATTCTGGTTCAAATTCAATTCTAAATAGTTGACATAAGGCCTTACCAACCCATTTACAATTGATACCCAGAGTAAGAACAGCTGAACTATGTTGTTTTGCTGATCCTCCTGCTAATACCTACTGTAACCTGTGATCTGAACAGGTGGAGATCCATTTGTTCAACCAAGAATTTCTATTCATGATAGATAGATAGAGTAGGTTGGAGAGGTAGACATGATACTAATACTATAAATATGAATACTTTCTATTTGATACATATTAGATTCATATTCTTAGATGTGAATACATATCTATTGGGATATAAATACTTTCTTCTTAATATCCCTTTTTCTGTTCCTGTTACAAATGCTTTCTTTCTGTTCACAGTAAGTTGCTAGGAGGTGGAATTGAAAGCATGGCAATCACAGAAGCTTTTGGAGGTAGGTAGAACCTTAATATTTTGTTATGTGAAGTTATATATATATAATGTACATATATTTACACATACACATATACCTCTATCTACATGTACTTGTATGCACACATATAATGAAATAAACAACCAATAGTAAATTATTTTGAAACTTACAATGAAATCTTAATTACCATAAGATATGATCATCCTGGACTGCAATGACAATATATAACAACATTAACAGGTGGATCTTATTGGCACTTTTCATTCTTTTATTCATGATTCCTATAGAAGAGAATAGAATTCTTATCTCTTATTCTTTTAAAAAGTAATTGAATAATGAGGCTGATTTTATTTCTAGGTAACAAATGTTCCATAAACACAGAGATTAGATTCTCTCTTCCCTAATTATATTCTCTATTTTTTTTTTTTTTTTTTTTTTTGAGACAGAGTCTCAAGCTGTCACTCTGGGTAGAGTGCAGTGGCATCACAGCTCCCAGCAATTTCAGACTCTTGGGCTCATCCTCCCAAGGAGCTGGGACTATAGGCGCCTGCCACAATGCCCAGCTATATTTTCGTTGTAGTTGTTGTTGTTTAACAGGCCTGGGCTGGGTTCAAACCTACGACCCTCGGTGTATGTGGCTTGTGCCCTGCTGATTGAGCTACAGGCACCACCCTCCGTTTCATCTTATTAACATCAGTTTTAAAGAGCTTAAAATGTGCTAGGTATTATATTACATTCTTCCAAACATATTATCATATTTAATCTTTACAGTAATTTTGGGTGTATAGTTCCATTATAGGGAAATAAAACTGAGGCTTACAGAAGCTAAGTAACTTGCTCCTAGCTGGTAAGCTAATGAATCATGGAATCAGTTGAAGAACAGAAGTTGTGGACTCAAAAGTCCTGTTCTTAACCACTTTATTGTTCCAGGTGTCTTAATCTGTTTCTACCAATAAACTCATCATCCTCCTGATATCTTCATCAAATGTGGAATGAATTTTATTCCTCCTGTTGTTTTACTTGCCTTATGTCATCTTCTCTCTGTCCCCCTCATTAGCATGTGCCCAGTTACTGTAGTAGCCTCCTAACCAGTCACATTATTTTTAGGATCTTTTCTTTCCAAATTTATTTTCTCAAAAGATTTTCATCTTGGCCAAGTTCTGTGACTCATACCTGTAATCATAGTACTCTGGAAGGCCAGGAGATCCTGTCTCAAAATAAACAAACAAGGCTTGGCACCTATAGCTCAGCAGCTAGGGTACCAGCCACATACACCAGAGCTGGCAGGGTCGAATCCAGCCCAGGTCTGCCAAACAACAATGAAACTACAACCAAAACATAGCCGGGTGTTGTGGTGGGTGCCTATAGTCCCAGCTACTTGGGAGGCTGAGGCAAGAGAATTGCTTAAGCCCAAGAGTTTGAGGTTGCTGTGAGCTGTGATGCTACAGCACTCTACTTACCTAGGGCAACAGCTTGAGACTTCTTCTCAAAAAAAAAAAAAAAAAACACCGGTTTTCATCTTGTCATTTCCCTACTGAAAAGCTGAGCAACTGCTTACTGCTTGGATTTTGTTTTTTGTTTTTGTTTTCTTTTAGATACTGTCTCTTTTACCCAGTCTGGCATAATAGCTCTCTGTAGCCCTGAACTCCTGGGCTCAAGCAATCCTCACATCTCAGCCTCCTGGTAGCTGGGACTATAGGCATGCACCAACACACCCAGCTAATTTTTAAAAAAATTTTTGTGGTGGGTCACGTCTGTAATCATAGCACTCTGGGATGGCGCCTGTGGGTCAGTGGGTAGGGCGCCAACCACATATACTGAGGGTGGCAGGTTCAAACCTGGCCCTGGCCGAACTGCAACAAAAAATAGCCAGGTGTTGTGGCGGGTGCCTGTGCTCCCAGGTATTTGGGAACCTAAGGCAAGAGAATTGCCTAAGCCCAGGAGTTGGAGGTTGTTGTGAGCTGTAATGCCATAGCACTCTACCAAGAGTGATAAAGTGAGACTCTATCTCTAAAACAACCAAAAAAAAATTATAGCACTCTGGGAGGCTGAGGTGGGCAGATAGCTTGAACAAAAGCGAGACCTCCTCTCTACTAAAAATAGAAAAACTGAGGCAAGAGGATTGCTTGAGCCCAAGAGTTGGCGATTGCTGTGAGCTTCGATACCATGGCACTCTACCCAGGGCAACAGCTTGAGACTCTGTCACACACACACACACAAAATTGTGCCCAGCTGATTATTTCTTCTTTCTTTCTTTATTTTATTTATTCTTTTCTTCTCTTTTTTCTTTTCTTTTCTTTTTTTGAGATAGAATCTTGCTCTGTCTCCCAGGCTAGCATGCAGTGGCATCATCATAGCTCACTACACCTTTCCAATATCATCAATTCTGAGTTTTCTTAGTTGATGTCTCTCACCTAACAAATAGGAGCTCATTTTTGTAGCATTTAAAATACTGTTAAGTTTCCTTTTTTTTTTTTTTTTTAGGTAGAGTCTCACTTAGAGGCCCTAGGTAGAATACCGTGGCGTCATAGCTCACAGCAACCTCAGACACTTGGGTTCAAGCAGGCATCTTGCCTCAGCCTTCCAAGTAGCTGGGAATACAGGCACCCGCCACAACACCTAGGTGGTTTTTCCATTTTTGGTAGAGACGGGGTCTTGCTCTTGCTCAGGCTGGTCTTGAACTCCTAAGCTCAAGGAATCCACCCACCTCAGCCTTCCAGAATGCTAGGATTATAGGCGTGAGCCATCGCACCCAGCATGTAAGTTTTTTTATACATCAATAAAAGGGATAAAACTTTTTCAGTTCATTTCCTGATGGAAGAACTTCTTATTTACTCCCTATTTGGGAACATTCAAACATTTTACAATAGTAGAATGTGTACTATAATGGCCCTATTGTACCTGTCACCTACCTTTAGTTATATCAGTATTAGGCCAGGCTTGTTTCATTTTAACCACAGTATATATGTATATACATTACAACCTCTGTAAGTTGACCACCAAAGGGACTGCAACAAACTAGTCAACAAACTGACCATTGGGAAGTGGTCAATATAAGAAACTAGATCTGCTGTACTGATACATACATGTGGTACATATCCAGTCCATGAAAATTAGGTCAACTTGGCCGGGCACGGTGGCTCACGCTTGTAATCCTAGCACTCTGGGAGGCCAAGGCAGGTAGATTGCTTGAGCTCACAAGTTTGAGGCCAGCCTGAGCAAAAACAAGACCCCCGTCTCTAGTTAAAAAAAAAAAAAAATAGGGCAGCACCTGTGGCTCAGTAGGTTAGGGTGCCGGCCCCATAACCAAGGGTAGCAGGTTCAAACCCGGCCCCGGCCAAACTGCAACAAAACAATAGCCAGGTGTTAAGGCAGGTGCCTATAGTCCCAGATACTTGGGAGGCTGAGGCAAGAGAATTGCCTAAGCCCAGGAGTTGTAAGTTGCTGTGAGCTGTGTGACACCGCAGCACTCTATCAAGAACGATAAAGTAAGACTCTATCTCTACAAAAAAAGGAAAAAAAAAGAAAACCTGAGGCAAGGGAATTGCTTGAGCCCGAGTTGGAGGTTCCTGTGAGCTATGACACCACAGCATTCTACCCATGGTGATGTCTCAAAATAAAAGAAAAAAGAAAACTGGGTGGTGCCTGTGGCTCAAGGAGTGGGACATTGGCCCCATATGCAGGTTCAAACCCAGCCCTGGCCAAAAAAAAAAAAAGAAAGAAAATTAGGTGAACTTAAGGAAGTGGTCAATGTAGGGAGGTTCTACTGTATGTAAATAGAAGTGTGTGACTCATCATAAATATACATATCTATAGACTGAATACACTATGTAACGAGCACCTGAATTAAGAAATAATGCATTGTGTGGCTCAGCATATACCAAAGCTGGCGGGTTTGAACCCAGCCTGGACCAGCTAAACAACAATGATAACTGCAACAAAATTAGATGTGGCAGGCATTGTGGCGGGTGCCCATAGTCCCAGCTACTTGGGAGGCTGAGGCAAGAGAATTGCTTAAGCCCAAGTTTGAGGTTGCTGTGAGCTGTGACGCTACAGCACTCTCCCAAGGATGACATTAGTGAGACTCTGTCTCAAAAAAAAAAAAGAAAAAAAAAGAAATAGTAGATTGTTAATATCCTACACCAGTGGTTCTCAACCTTCCTAATGTCGCAGTGTATTTTCATTGTTACAAAAGGGTGGAACGCACAGGTTGAAAACCACTGCCTTAGACACTTCACTCATGATGTCTTCTAGTTCACTACCTGTCCCACCAAAGGTAACTACTATCCTAATTTGCAGCAGGACAAATTAGTTTTGGCTGCTTTTATACTTCATTATTCTTTTTGTATCTGTCTTTCTTCACTCAACGTTAAGTTCAAGAGATTTGTCCATATTATTGCATGTAGTTGTAGATTTTGTTGAATCCTCTTAACAACTTGAATTTTTTTTCTTTACTATAGATTAAGCAATAGACAATTTTTGATGAACTAGATTTGATTCAAGCTGTTATCTAATGTACCGAACATTATCTTAGAATTCTTAGCACTGAGCTATATCTAAATATACTATTCTAAATACATTATCAAATTGCCTCTGATTTGGTTTTATGAGGTGGATATTTAAAGAGAAGACCTTTTTTGTTTGTTTGTTTTTGAGACAGCGTCTAGCCCTGTCCCACTGGGTGGTGTGCTGTGGCATCATCATAGCTGACTACAAACTCATGGGCTTAAGCGATCCTTCTGCCTCAGCCTCATAGGGTATTAAAATTACAGCTGTAAGCCTCTGTACCTGACCAAGAAGGACTTTTTTTAAGCTATTAAAGTTCTCCATTTCTCGGCTTGGCGCCTGTAGGTCATCCGGCTAAGGTACCAGTCACATACATCTGAGCTGGCAGGTTCGAATCCAGCTCGGGCCCTCCAAACAACAATGACAGCTGCAACCAAAAAATAGCTGGGCGTTGTGACGGACGCCTGTAGTCCCAGCTACTTGGGAGGCGGGGGCAGGAGAATTGCTCGAGCCCAGGAGTTGGAGCTTGCTGTGAGCTGTGATGTGACAGCACTCTACCCAGGGCAACAGCTTGAGGCTCTGCCTCAAAAAATAAATAAATAAATAAATAAATAAATAAATAAATAAATAAATTTCTCCATTTCTCTTTCCAAATTAGTGTAGCACATACATACTTTTCTTTATCACTTTGTTCAACAAAAGCAGAATTTAAGGTATTGTATATGTCTTAATTTTAATGCTACTATAATATTTTTAATTATTTTTCTCTGTCTTTACAGACCTGGGCATTACATTCTCTATCATTGATAACTGATTCTGCTGGCCCCCTCTATCATGTGCATGTGGAACCTACTCTTTCTCTTATTATAAGGTTGTTGTTAAATGTGCCTCCTACTCATGCTGAAGTTCACCAAAGTCTTGGTCGCTGCCTGAATGCACTTATTACCACCTTAGGTCCAGAGCTACAAGGTGTGCACAGCTTCTTTTGTGATGTTTTGCGTTAAAAGTATACACATAAAGATGAATTCTATTCCGTATGTTTTGTTAAATGAATGAATGAATGCCATTCAGTCTGATTTCTCTTCACATTGAAAAGACAAGGATTAGATAAGGCCTGGCGTGGTGGATCATGCCGATAATCCTAGCACTCTGGAAAGCCGAGGTGGGTGGATTGCTTGAGCTCAGGAGTTCGAGACCAGCCTAAGCAAGAGGAGACCCCAATCAATACTAAAAGTAGATAAACTAGGTCGGGCATGGTGGCAGATGCTTGTGGTCCCAGCTACTTGGGAAGCTGAGGCGAGAGGATCTCTTGAGCCTAGGAGTTTGAGGTTGCTGTGAGCTATGACACCACAGCACTCTACCCGGGACATCTGAGTGAGACTGTATTTCAAAAAAAAAAAGGGGGTTGGGCCACATCTATGGTGCATATTTTTATCTATAATAATAATAAAATAATAATAATTAAAAAAAAAAAAAAAAGGAAGAAGGGGAGGGGGCAGTGCCTGTGGCTCAAAGGAGTCAGGCACTAGCCCCCTATGCCAGAGGTGGGGGGTTCAAGCCCAGTCCTGGCCAAAAACTGCAAAAAAAAAAAAAAGATTAAATAGGTCCTAAGGATGCTTTCTTTAACAATTAAAATGACAGACATGAAGTAGAATAAAGAGTTCCCGTCTATTTCAAAAATAAATGACTAAGTGAGAAATCTCAGATACTCTGATCTATTCAAATCACACAGAATGATAATAGTACATGAAAGTAACTCTTAATTAATACAAGCAGAACTAAGTTAATTGGCAATCTCTAATTCCACTTTTTTATGAAAATTTGATAAAACCTACAGACAGTCTTAGATTCTTTTCTTTTTTTTTTTTTGAAACAGAGTTTCACTGTGTTGTCCTCTGTAGAGTACGGTGACATTGTAGATCACAGCAACCTCAAACTCTTGGGCTCAAAGCAGTTCTCTTGCCTCAGCTTCCCTGGTAGTTGGAACTACAGGTTCCTGCTACAATACCCAGCTGTTGTTTTAGATACAGGGTCTCACTCTTGCTCAGGCTGCTCTCAACCTGCTGAGGTCAGGCAATCCACCGTTCTCATCATGGTCTTAGATTCTTCTTTGCCTAATAATTTATGTTGTAGTAAAACTTTCAGATTAATAATAAGTAATCTAAACTCTATTACCCAGATTATTTCTGCTTTTTTAGTAGAAATTGTTCTTTATAGATCTGTAAGTTTAAAACTGGCAGTAAATTTTGAAAACCAATAATATATGTTTAAAGAATAGTGATTTTATAGGCCAATTATTAAAAGCTTTCTGCTTTTTAATTTAGGTAATAGTACTTCAATTTCTACCTTAAGGACTTCCTGTCTGTTGGGCTGTGCAGTGATGCAAGACAACCCAAACTGCCTTGTTCAAGCACAGGCCATCTCTTGCCTTCAGCAGCTTCATATGTTTGCTCCACGACATGTCAACTTGTCTAGTCTGGTTAGCTGCCTCTGTGTGAGTATAAAATTATAAATAAATCTCTAGATTATTTTATTTGAAACTTAGTACACATTTTGGTTATTCTCTATACTGTACAAAATCATATGTTATATACATTGCTGTTTTTCCTCAGTTGGAATCTGAGGAGAGAGGAATCTTTCATGTAGTCACTTCTTAGATCGCTCACATATTGATAATCATTTTTCTCCCATTAATTTTGAATTTAATATTTGGAATATTGATTCATTAATCAGTAAATACATATCAGTGTTCATTATGTCCCAGATACTATATAAATGTTGTAGACATGCAGAAATTTATGTTGTCACCTGTCTTTCTCCTCTTCTTTTTCTTCTTCATCCTCTTCTTCTTCCTCTATTTGAAATGATTACAAAATTGTTTCCATCTCCTAGATGGGGAAAAACACCTTTCCTTAACATTCTAGCAACATTCACATCAACATTAGGGTTCTAATAATGTATTTAATGAACGGGAAAGGTGAAGGCAATCAACTACAAGTTCTGATGAAGTGAATCATAATTGTCATTCCAATCATAATTGGTTTTAAGTTTTACCTTGAGCGTCTACAATATCTATCTAGACTTGCCTCAAAAACTGAGTTGCATTTGGAATTATAACTTGACAACCTGCTTTTCAACTTTTTCTGCCCCTGCAGTGTTCACAGCACACTTCCTGTTAGTAACATGGCAGTTGAGAATCATTATTTTTGACAGACCTTTCATTCTCAATCTTGAAGCAAAATGCACAGCATTTTAGAGTTTGAAAGAAGCTCAGAATTTAAAAATCTGTCATATAGATTATCCCTACTTTAGTAGAATGATGTTTGTATTATTAAAACGAATCTTCTCAGCTTGGCCCTAGCCACATACACCTTAGCTAGCAGGTTCGAATCCAGCCTGAGCCCACCAAACAATAGTGATGGCTGCAACCAAAATATAGCCAGGCATTGTGGCGGGCTCCTATAGTCCCAGCTACGTGGGAGGCGGAGGCCGGAGAATCGCTTGAGCCTATGAGTTGGAGCTTGCTGTGAGCTGTGATGCCACAGCACTCTACCCAGGGTGACAGCTTGAGGCTCTGTCGCAAAAAACAAACAAACAAAAAATCTTCTCAATAAGATAAACTGAAGACCAATTACCTTGTTCAAGGTAACACATCTAGGTAGCAGTAGCTAACTCTAAGTGTAAAATCCAGGTTTGTGGACTCCTTATTCAGCCCTTAGTTCATTATTCCCTTCTGCTTTTGTAGATTTTATAAACAGATCTTTTAAAAAAAATTTTTTTGGAGACAGATTCTCACTTTGTCCCCCTCAGTAGAGTGCCATAGCATCATACCTCACAGCAACCTCAAACTCTTGGGCTCAAGTGGTCTTCTTGCCTCAGCCTCCTGAGTAGCTAGAACTACAGGCACCTGCCACAATGTCCAGCTATTTTTAGAGACAGACAGAGTCTCACTCTTGCTCAGGCTGGTCTTGAACTCCTGAGCTGAAGTAGTTTACCCGCCTCAACCTCCCAGAGTGCTAGAATTACAGGTACGAGCTACCATGCCCTGCCTTGTGAATAGATCTTATCTCAACTCTCTGGAGAGCCTAGCTGTGGGAAGGCCCAGCTATGTGCCCTTAGCGAAGTCCCATAACCTGTAACAGCCTCAGCTTCCTTGTCTATAAAACATAGGATTATACCAAGTGCTGCATGTAAAAGCACTATCCCAGGTACTTAATTAGCATTTTAGAATGGTAATTGCTTTTCTTGTCTTGACATGTGTCTTAAACATATATTAACCATTGTATAATTATTGATACTTACAGTCATATAAAACTTTAAAAAGAGGATGTGACTTGCTGTTTTTTTTTTTAATACGAAACATTTCACAAATTTCTGTGTCATCTTTGTGCAGGGATCATGCTAATCTCTCTGTTGTTCCAATTTCAGTATATGTGCTGCCAAAGCCAGCACAGAACTGACTTTTCTGACCAAAACTTTTGGCCCTGTATTTTTTAGATGTTGGGGTCAATTTTGCATTAGAGAAAATAGCACTTGCAAGAAAAACCTTTTACTTATAGTATTCAAGGAATTTTGCCCAGGAATATTACCTTTAGTTGTTGTTGTTGTTGTTGTTGTTGTTGTTTTGGAGGCTTCATCTCATGATGGCGCCCTGGGTAGAGTGCTGTGGCATCACAGCTCACAGCAACCTCAAACTCTTGAGCTTAAGTGATTCTCTTGCCTCAGCCTCCCCAGTAGCTGGGACTACAGGCACCTGCCACAACGCCCGGCTATTTTTTGGTTGTAGTTGTTGTTTAGCTGGCCCAGCTGGGTTCAATCCTGCCAACCTGGGTGTATGTGTCCAGCGCCCTACCCTCGGAGCTACGGGCGCTACCACGAATATTACTCTTTATCTTTGAAGACCCTTGCCAAAATCAATTATTAAAAAGATTTTCACTCTTTCTCAAGTTGGTCTAACTTTTAGTCTCCATTTAAATATAGTGATACTGCCATTTTTTCTCCTTAAATTGTAGTAGAAATTTTCTGTTAAGCCTTTTCAAATTTCTTCTTTAACTGATACATTAACTCATTTATTAGTCAAAGTTTATTGAAAAATGAAAAACTGGCCAGGCCTGGTTGCTCACGCCTGTATAATCTTAGTACACTGGGAGGCTGAGGTGGGTGGATTGCCTGAGCTTACAGGTTCGAGACCAACCTGAGCCAGAGCGAAACCCCATCTCTAAAAATAGCTGGGCATTGTGGTGGACACCTGTAGTCCCAGCTGTTTGGGAGGCTGAGGCAAGAGAATCATTTGAGCCCACAAGTTAGAGGTTGCTGTGAGCTGTGATGCCACGGCACCCTACGGAGGGGGACAAATTAAGACTCTATCTCAAAAATAAAAGAAAAATGAAGAGGAAAACTAACCACTAATTCATGGTAAATAGGCTCTGTCAGACTTGTTAGCTTTTTTCCTTCCCCAGGTCAAAAAAGGTTACATATAAAGAAAAATAGAGACTATTGTCAGATATTTTTCTTCAGGTGCAGTCAGAATAATTGAGAAAATTAGAAATAACAGTTACAAATCTTATTCATGTTACATATAATATTTAATCATTAAATATTAAATCATAATATTTAATGATTTTTATTATAAAAATATATTCATGGCAGTGCCCATAGCTCAATGGGTAGGGCGGCAACCACATACACTGAGACTGGCGGGTTCAAACCCAGCCTGTGCCTGCTAAACAACAATAACAACTACAAGAAAAATAGCTGGGCATTGTGGCGGATGCCTATGGTCCCAGCTACTTGGGAGGCTGAGGCAAGAGAATCGCTTAAGCCCAAGAGCTTGAGGTTGCTGTGAGCTGTGACACTACAGCACTCTATCCAGGGTGACAGCTTGAGGCTCTGCCTCAAAAAAAAAAAAAGAAAAAAAAAATATATATATATATATTAAAAAATTGCTATCACTGAAAAGAAAAAAAATTGCTATCACTATAGTGTGTTAATTACATGTCTTAATATATTGGTTAGTAATTCTAAATTTATTAGATTTGGCTTATATTTAATATTTTAAAATATTCTCTGGAACAAGAAAATTGCATTTCATCATTAAACAAGAATCATACTGGAAAGGATTTTCTTCTAACTGCATGCTGTTTAACTTCCATTCTAAACATGGCCTTAGCCACACTAGCAATTCTGAGTGTTCTTAGTTTTAAAACTTGGCTTCTAAGAGTAAAAAAAAATCTATTATTAACTTCTGATGAGGTAAACTGTTAACTTTATCTCTTGCTGGACACCTGTTTCTGTGACTATAGTCCAGATCTCTCCTCTCACATGCATGCCTGCTTGACTTGGATATTGAGGTGCAATCAGAGATTCCAAAGAAAAACTTAATTATTCAAATACACATTTTAAAATTATACTATATTTTATATCTTTATATCCTGGAATTCTTGAGTTGAGTATATTCAAGATCTTAGCTCAGCTCCTATTTTGTTAAGTTGGAAAGTAAAATATGCGTGGCATATTGTTTAAGCTGAAGCTAAGCCAATATGAATAGCAATCAATATTTATATTTTAATGCTTAGCTGACTGTTGTCAGAGTCATCCTAGTAATTATCTTTTGGTTTTGTCATGACCGCTCTGTCATTTGTTTTTGTGCAGGAGATCTTGTTGGATAATTCTGTGTTGGTAGGTCCCCGACCCTTGATTCGTAACTTTTTTTTTTTAGTTTTGCAGTGGTGTTTCTTGTGTCGTTTTTGGTTGTAGATGTTTGTTTTCCTCTGCATCTCTTTGTTTAAGCTAACCATTAATGCAAAGTTCAGTATGTGTAGCATGTTACCTGGTGTTTATTTAATACCAATGTAAACAAATCCTTTCTAACCTTCTCCAGCTGGTGTACTCACTCCTTGCACTGAGTTTTGCTTCATTTTAATTTAATACTCAATATATTCATTTTAGAAAGGAATTATAGTTATAGTTTAATTTAATTTCTGTATTTTGCTTGCATTGTTTGCCTTAAAGCACTCTATTCCTCTTCCCAACATAAATGCTGGAGAATGACTTGGAGATAGCCTCCCATTTTGCTTTGTGTGACAGCTTTTAGTCTTTTTTCTGCCAAACAAATAAAGAGTACTTGTAAGCATGCTTTTTCTAAAAGATTATTTCAACAGCCTGAATAAACGCTGCACCTGCCTTGTATTATATGCTTGTAAAACTCCAGTTAAAATAAGTAGTAGGTTTATTAACTTTTCTTTAAAATCCTCTTGAGAGTGTTTTTTGTGATTATTGTTGAAATACAGCAATAATCTTGGGCATGAGTAAGCTTATATTTTAATTTCTCTGTTAATCCTATGTACAGGTTTCTAACAGGAACAACAGAGTTCCTAAATATGACGAGAATGACATTATCTTGAGACTTTCCTGTGAATGATAGTTCTCTCTGTCTACTTTTGAGTTTATGATAGAGCTTGAGGGTATAGTAGAACATACTTATGAAGCCATTCCCATCCATCTGTTTTACTGATGATATATTCACAAACTTTATGTTTTTTGGCTTCTGATAAAATATAAAATTTAGCTCTCTTGTTTCTTCTAATTTGAAAACCAACTCCTACCACCTGTTCTTTTTTCCTATCCAAAGTTAACCTCTGCTCTTTACAATAAACATACCTACTTCAGTCCTGTTTTTTTTCATGTATGCCAAATCTCATGCCATTATTTCTCCAATTTTACTTTGAAAATCACTATTGTAAAATGCATATTTATTGTTGTAGACCATACCAAACTGATCTTTACTTTTAAATTTAGAACAAGATAAATTTAAAATCTCTATACTTCATTTCACTTAGGAAACCATGGAGTAAGAATTTGTATCCAGAGACAACTTGTTTAATTGACCATTTGAGTTATATCACAAATCTTATTTGCCATAATTAGACAAAACCTATTGAGATTTACAATTGTATGTTTTCTGAATAAAACTCTGCCCTTATTTGAAAATGCATTTATTTAGACTATATCTCATCTGAATAAAATACTATTGTTAGAGACTAATAGTAAAAATAACTTTTATTGAGAATTTACTGTTTGCTGAGTACTGTGGTAAGCACTCTGCATGTTAGTTTGTGTTAATGTCACAACAGCCATATGTGATGTGATAGTGTTACATATAAAGATATTAACACACAGAGGAATTTAAATAATTTGCCCAGAGTCACACAGCTAGTAAGTGGTAGATCTAGAACGCAAATGGAGATGGTTTGATTATAGAACCTCCATATTAACCACTATGCTCTATTGCCTTTATAGATTTATATAAATTTCTACTTAGAGAATTGTAAGCATTATAATATAGTTGCATGAACACAGATTTATAAACTGCAAATACATCCTTCCAATTGCATGTCTTTTCTCTCTCAAAACTATTTTTGCTCTTATAAATTCTGTCTCCTATCAAGAGGCTTTTGCTTAGATTTGTTCATGAATTGTGTTTAATCTAGTACAGTATTACTCCTTAAGTTGTTTCTAAGTTAGATAATCAGAACTATATACTAGAATAGTTTGAAGAAGTTTATATGTATTTAATAAATTGTAATCAGGGGAATCCAGTGAATATCTCTTAGACTTATTGAGTGTTACCAAGAATTTTAGTGCTTTCATTACGCAAATGCTATTTTTCAGGTGAATCTTTGTAGCCCCTACTTGTTGCTGAGAAGAGCAGTACTGGCTTGCTTACGTCAGCTTGTACAGAGAGAAGCAGCTGAAGTTTCAGAACATGCTGTTATGCTTGCTAAGGATAGAAGACAGGAATTGACCCCAGGTAATTCTTTTCATCAGGATTATATCCAGATCAAATGATTGTCTTAATCTGAAATTTTTCCTTTTTTTTTTTTTTTTTTTGGCAGTTTTTGGCCAGGGTCGGGTTTTTGAACCTGCCACCTCTGGTATATGGGGCTGGTGCCCTACTCCTTTGAGCCACAGGCACTGCCCTGTACATGAGTTTTTAAAACAAAAAAAATTTTTTTTTAGAGACAGTTTTACTTTGTCACCCTCAGTAGAGTGCTGTAGCGTCATAGCTCACAGCAACCTCCAGCTGTTGGGCTTAGGCGATTCTCTTGCCTCAGCCTCCCAAGTCACTGGGACTATAGGCACCCGCCACAACGCCCAGCTATTTTTTTTGTTGCAGTTTGGCTGGGGCTGGGTTCGAACCCGCCATCCTCTGTATATGCCACCGGCATCCTACTCACTGAGCCACAGTTAATATATAGTATGTCTTAAACTTGCTATAAGAAATCATTGCTTCTTAGCCAGGCATTGTGGCAGGCACCTGTAGTCTCAGCTACTTGGGAGACTGAGGCAAGAGAATCACTTAAGCCAAAGAGTTCAAGAGTTTAAGGTAATTGTGAACTGTCTTGTCATGGCACTCAACCAAGGGTGACATATAAGACTCTGTCTCAAAAAAAAAAAAAAAAGAAAGAAAGAAAGAAATCATTACTTCCAAAAACATTTTGCTGCTGTAAAAAAAAAAAAAAAGAAAAAAGAAATCATTGCTAACAGTTCTTCTCACCAGTGATGTTATTGGTTTACAGCAGTGATTCTCAAACTGAAATTTTTAAGCCAGCAACGTCCACCTTACCCAAGGACTTGTTAGAAATACAAATTATTGGGGTAGTGCCTGTGGCTCAGTCGGTAGGGCACTGGCCCCATATACCAAGAGTGTCGGGCTCAGACTCTCCAGCCAGCTAAAACAGCAGTGACAACTGTAACAACAACAAAAAAAAAAGCTGCATGTTGTGCCAGGCCCCTGTAGTCCTAGCTACTTGGGAAGTTGAGGCAAGAGAATCACTTAAACCCAAGAGTTGGAGGTTGCTGTGAGCTGTGATGCCATGTCACTCTACCAAGGGCGACAAAAAAGAGACTATCTCAAAAAAAAAAGAAAAAAGAAAAGAAGGGTGGCACCTGTGGCTCAAAGGGATAGGGCACCAGTCCCATAAGCTGGAGGTAGTGGGTTCAAACCCAGCCTCAGCCAAAAAACAAAAACAAAAACAAAAAAAAAGAAAAGAAAAGAAATACAAATTATTGGGCCGCATCTTAGACGTAGTAAACCAGAATTGGGAGTATATCCCAGCAATCTATGTTTTTGTAATCCCCGTGTTAGTACAGTTGTACACCACATGATAATATTTTGATGATGTCAAATGATGGAACACACATACAGTGGTAGTCCCATAAGATTATAATACCATATTTTTATTGTACGTTTTCTATGTTTACATACACAAATACTTACTATTGTATTACAATAGGCTACAGTATTTAGTATAATAACATACTATACCGTTTTGTATTTTGTTGTCCCAGCTACTCTAGTACTTAAGGCAGGAGAATCCTGCCTTGAGCCCAGAAGTTGGAGGTGGCTGTGAGCTAGGCTGACACCACAGCACTTTAACCTGGGGCAAAACTCTGTCTCCAAAAAAACCAAAAAACAACCTTTTGTTTCAATTTGGATTAATTAGCATAGCTGGATTGCTAGAGACATACCTAATGATAGGATCAAACCCCACCCAAATAGGGTGGACCCCACTAAAAGAATCAACCCCCCACCCTCTCCCACCCAAATGTCCCACCTAAGAAAGGGGAATGGGTCAATCCCTTACCCTTCCCCACCAGATGTCCAACCCAGGAAAGGGAATTTCCCACCTCCCACCTTCTTGACTTGTAAGACCCCTGTTTGCCATTATCCACATGTGGATTTCTTCCTGACCCTGTTGGAAATCTTACCCCACCTGCACCCAGATGGGATAAATTCTTTTTTTTTTTCCTTTCTTTTTTTTTTTTTGAGGTAGAGTCTTATTCTGTCGTCCTTGGTAGAGTGCTTTGGCATCACAGCTCACAGCAGCCTCTAACTCTTGGACTTAAGGCTTAAACCTTAAGCGATTCTCTTGCCTCAGGCTCCCGAGTAGCTGGGACCTGCCACAACACCCGGCTATTTTTGTTGCAGTTGTCACTGCTGTTTTAACTGGCTGGGGCCGGGTTCAAACCTGTCATCCTCGTATATGGGGCCAGCGCCCTACCCACAGTGACGGCCAATAAAGCCATTTTAATTGTACAAACTGGGCCTCCATTTTCCTTTCGTCTCCTTGGAATAATCTTTCATCTTTAGCTCCGTAACCTTTTACCTAGGAGATAACATACTTTCAATTCCAAATCACCTCAATAAAGCTAGTCTCATGAATTTTTTTGTTTTTTATTGCACATAAAAGTTATGTTTACACTATAATGCTAGCATTATATCTTAAAAAACAATGTACATACCTTAAATTTAAAAAAAACTATAGGACAAGTGCATTGAGTCATGTCTGTAATCCTAGCCCCTTGGGAGGCCAAGGCAGGAGGATCTCATAAGGTCAGGAATTTGAAACCAGCCAGAGAAGAGCAAAACCCCATCTCTACAAAAAATGGAAAACTTAGCTGGTCATGGCAGTGCACGTTTGTAGTCCCAATTATTCAGGAGCCTGAGGAAGGAGGATTGTGTGAGCTCAGGTGTTTGATGTTGCAGTGAGCTTTAATGGCACCACTTCACTCTAGGTGGGACAACAGATTGAGACATCGTCACATATTTTAAAACTTTTTTTTTTTTTTTTTTTTTTTTGAGACAATCCCACTATGTCACTCTCCGTGGAGTACGTGGCGTCATAGCTCCTAGCCACCTCTAACTCTTGGGTTTAAGTGATTCTCTTGCTTCAGCCCCCCAAGTAGCTGGAACTATAGGTGCTACCACAATGCCCAGCTATTTTTTAGTTGCAATTGTTTACTTGGCCCGGGCCAGATTTGAAGCCACCACTCTTGGTGTATGTGGCTGGCACGGTAACAATTGTACTACAGGCACTGAGCCTTTAAAAAAAAACTTTATTGCTAAATAATGCTGATAATCACCTTAGCCTTGAAGTAATTGTAATCTTTTTGCTGGTAGAGTCTTGCCTCAACGTTGAAGCGGGCTGGCTTGCTCAGGCTGACTTATGGCAGTTAATTTTTTTTTTTTTTTTTTTTTTTAATTTGGCAGTTTCTTAAAAATGCAGGAGTGTTTGCTATATTGATTGTTCCTTTCATGAACAGTCTTTCAAATAATCAATTTCAAACAATTTGAAAGATTTCTCTGTAGTATATGATGTTGTTGATAACATTTTACTCTCTCAGAAATTCTCTCAAAATGCTCTCAAACCCTGCTGCTTTTTTTTTTTTTTGAGACAGTCTCTCTATGTCACCCTCTGTAGAGTGCTGTGACATCACAGCTCACAGCAACTTCAAACCCTTGGCCTTAAGTGATTCTCTTGCCTCAGCCTCCCAAGTGCTTGGGACCACAGGTGCCCACCACTACCCCTGGCTATTTTTTGTTGCAGTTGTCATTGTTGTTTAGCTGATCTGGGCCAGATTTGAACCTGCCATCCTCGGTGTATATGGCTGGCACTGTAACCACTGTGCGGTTATTTATTTAAAATTAGAGACAAATTAAAACAAGCATAGTAAGAAATACTGGATAAAACTTGTAAGTATTGAGCATTAATCAAGTAAAAATTTTTACCTAATTAGGAAATCATATTAATAACTCTTTAATAAAGACTTAACCTGCTGATGATGTTACATAAAACATAGCTATACAGTTTATAAATAAACCCAAACTTAAATGTGAACCAAAATAGACCTCATTAGATTAAGGCACGGTGTATTTGGGCTAGTTCTTTAAGATAAATCTTAAAGATTTAACAACTGAATGTGTGTGCTTCTCATATGGTAGTTTTATTTTCTATATTTTCAAGAGCATTGATTTTCTTCTCGTCAGATGCTAACATCAGAGAATTTGGACTTGAAGGGGCATTATTGACCTTACTAGACAAAGAGACAGATCATATACTATGCCATGATATCAAAGAGACTTTAAATCACATGCTAACATCTATGGCAGTCGAAAAACTCTCCCTTTGGTTAAAGCTTTGTAAAGATGTACTTGCTGCGTCAGCTGGTAAGTACTGGTGATTATCAATTGATATAATGAAGTTGAAAGTAAATGCTGTATAAAATTG
The DNA here is from genome assembly GCA_963574355.1 of Loris lydekkerianus. Lineage (NCBI taxonomy): Eukaryota > Metazoa > Chordata > Mammalia > Primates > Lorisidae > Loris > Loris lydekkerianus. Next base: position 12,475 of record CAUYPK010098628.1, on the reverse strand, counting down.
TGTGCCACTGAGAAGTCATCAGTTCCTGTCTGAATATTTGGATCCTGATTGTCTGATTGTTGCTTTCCTTAAATGAAGGTTCCAGTTCTGGTGTTTCATAATTCTTTTTAATTTGAATGATATAAATTCAACACTTAAGGTTACTTTATTTCTTTTGATGGTTTTAGATTACTTTCCTGTATAAAACAAGTTAAGAAGTAGAGTTGTTATTTATGCTGTAAAAGGTATGACCTAATTGGTCCCATCATTTCTTTTTTATACATATAATAAAATAAATATTTGAAGGATTGGTTCAAATGAATATAACAAAACTCACCAAAGTTAAACATTTTGAGCAAGCCACTTTCTCTCCAATACTATACTTCAAATAGTATAAGAAAGTAGTGTTATCACCCCGTCTTATCTAATACGAGGTAATTTTTATTGAAAAAATGGATTCAAATCTCTAAAATTTGCCTCCTTGGAGTAAGAGAAAAAAATAAATGAGAAGAAGGAAGAAAATAGAAACCGTTTCTGGTCTAAGAAGTGTACATAACTTATCTGATTTAATCCTAGTAACTTATCCTATGAATAGGCAGCATTATTCCATTTTACAGAAGAAAAAGTAGGCTTAGAGAGAGAAATAATTTGCCCAAAGACATATGCAGATAAATTCAGTCCTACGCCTAGGTAACTTTAAAATCAGTGAGTTTTTCACAGTAGCTCTCCGCTCAAGTAGCCCTCCACTTGAATTATGTAAAAGGAAAATTGCATCGTGTGTTTCCTGGAATATTTCATATACTCCTCTGTGTACCTTGATGCTTATTGGTTTTCTTCTGTTGAAATGATTTATACCGTTTTTTTTAACCATTATGCACCACCTGTTTTTGTTTTTTTTGTTTTGTTTTGTTTTGTTTTGTTTTGTTTTTGTAGAAAGAGTCTCACTTTATCGCCCTTGGTAGAGTGTCGCCCTTGGTAGAGTGTCGTGGCGTCAGACAGCTCACAGCAACGTCCAGCTCCTGGGCTTAGGCGATTCCCTTGCCTCGGCCTCCCCAGTAGTTGGGACTACAGACGCCCGCCACAACACCTGGCTATTTTTTGTTGCAGTTTGGTTGGGGCCGGGTTTGAACCTACCACCCTGGGTACAGGTGCCGCCCCTGGTTTTTTTTTTTTTGTTTTTCTTTAGTAGAGACAGAGTCTCACTTTATCGCTCTTGGTAGAGTGTCATGGTGTCAAACAGCTCACAACAACCTACAACTCCTGGGCTTAGGCCATTCTTCTGCCTCAGCCTCCTGAGTAGCTGGGACTATAGACGCCCACCACAACGCCCAGCTATTTTTTTTGTTGCAGTTTGGCTGGGGCTGGGTTTGAACCCACCACCCTCGGTATATGGGGCTGGCGCCCTACCCACTGAGCCACAGGCACTGCCCTGTCTTCTTTCTTTAATGCTCTGTCTGTCCCAACTACTTAAGAACTTACAAAGGCTTGTCCTTTAAAAGAAAATGTATAGGCTCAGCGCCTGTGGTTCAAGCACACCTGAGCTGGCGGGTTCGAATCCAGCCCAATCCCACCAAACAACAATAACAGCTGCAACCAAAAAATAGCTGGGTGTTGTAGTGGGTGCCAGTGGTCCCAGCTATTTGGGAGGCTGAGGCAGGAGAGTCGCTTGAGCCCAGGAGTTGGAGGTTGCTGTGAGCTGTGATGCCATGCCACTCTACCCAGGGTGACAGCTTGAGGCTCTGTCTCAAAAAAAAAAAAGAAAGAAAGAAAAGAAAATGTACATGTGCATAGATAGATTGATTACATTTCTGGTGTCTCACCCACTTTTCTTTTTTTTTTTCTTTGTTTGACAGAGTATCACTTTGTCACCCTCCGTAGAGTGTCTTGGCATCATAGCTCCTCATAGCAACCTCAAACTCTTGGCTTGAGCAATTCTCTTGCCTCAGCCTCCCAAGTAGCTGGAACTACAGGCACCTTCCATAACACAGGGCTATTTTTATTTTTATTTGTTTACTTTTTCTTTTTTTTGAGACATTAGAGTCTCAAACTGTTGCCCTTGGTAGAGTGCTGTGGCATCAAAGCTCACAGCAATCTCCAACTCGGACTCATGCAGTCCTCTTGGCTCAATTTTTCTATCTTTAGTAGAGACAGGGTCTCACTTTTGCTCAGGATGGTCTTGTTGAACTCATGAGCTCAAGCAGTCTACCCACCTCGGCCTCCCAGAGTGCTAGGATTACAAGTGTGAGCCACTACGTCCAGCCTGCCCGGCTATTTTTAGAGATAAGGTCTTGCTCTGGCTCAGGCTGGTCTCTAACCAGTGAGCTAAGGCAATCCACCTGCCTTGGCCTCCCAGAGTACTAGGATTACAGGCCAGGGCACCCAGCCTATCACCCACCTTTTTTAAAATTTAATAGTGATACACTCTGCTTGCTCAATTTTATTTCAACATTAATTTCTTAGACAGAATCTACCTATGTTGCCCTCGGTAATTAGCTCACAGCAACCTCAAACTCTTGGGCTTAAGCAATTTATTTGCCTCAGCCTCCCAAGTAGCTGGGACTACAGGCACCCTCCACAATGTCCAGCTATTTTTGTTGTGATTGTCATTGTTGTTTAGCTGGCCTGGGCCAGGTGTAGTAACCACTGTGCTACAGGCACTGAGCCTCACCATTAATTCTTTATCCTCTGTGGTTTGGCTCTATTCTATCCCTTCTTGTTAGGAAAACATCTTCCAGGCTATGTTGACCTCATAGTCATAAGACAGGGCTTTGCCATAACATCTTTGCTATCATAATAACACACACAAAAAAAACGTTGACATACAAGATAACATAAGAAAAGCTTGAAGTACTATCTTGGGTAGGAGTTTAAAAAAAAAGAAAAGCAAATTGGCTTGTTTTATAGTGTTGTAAATTGAGTTAAGCAATTTATAAGTTTACCTTTTTTTTTGAGAGAGTCTCTTGTCACCCTTGGTAGAGTGTTGTGGTGTCATAGCCCCCAGCAACCTCTAATTCTTGGGTTCAAATGATTCTCTACAGGCACCCACCACAACGCCCAGCTATTTTTAGAGATGGGTCTTGCTCTGGCTCAGCCTAGTCTTAAACCTGTGAGTTCAGGCAACCCACTCACCTCGCCCTCTCAGAGTGCTAAGATTACAGCCCTGAGCCACCACACCTGCCCTATAAGTTTAAATAATGAGTTAACAAAATATAATAAGAAATAATTCATTAGCCAGTGACTTTAGCCATCAGCACAATTTTGAGGCTATTATAACAGCAGCGAGTCTATCCTAAGAAGAATATTTTCACACGGTTTCAGTGAATTCAGAGACCTCCTTAAAAATCCATTCAAGGCCCTAGTATTCAAAGAACATCACCATCGCACCCCACATGTATTCCCTACTAGAGAATTTTGAGCTTCTACCATGTAGAGGAAGGGATTAATAATTCTTTCAGTATCTAGTATTGTGTTTGGTTTTTATTTTAAATATAATTTAACAATTTTGTCATTTTGACTTGGAATAAATAGCTCTACTCCTATTTCCTTTAGACAACACTGTCATTCATAGTTATTATACCTAATTATTTGATGTTACCAAAAAGATAATACAATTGAACAATAGTAATTCTAGTCTGAATTCAAAGTCATTTTTATGTTCTCTTGTAAATACATCTCCCAGTTGATTATAATTACTATGTTTTCCCTCCATATAAAGATTTTTCAACTGTAATTTGTGTGGATACAATGCAAGAGGAAGAAGGAGATAAAGGAGATGACGCCTCAGTCCTAACAACCCGAAATGATGAAAAATCCTATCCTTTTACCAATCCCCGATGGGCCACTAGAGTTTTCGCTGCTGAATGTGTCTGCAGGATAATTAACCAGTGTGAGAACGCGAACATTGCCCATTTTGACTTTGCTTTAGCACAAGATATGAAAAAAAGGAATTCAAGAAGTAAGTGGCATAGTAATGGAAAAATTAGTTGATATATATAGAAATGCTGTCTGCTTATAGTTGTATTATTATTATTTTTTTTTTTTTAAGAGAGAGTCTCAAGCTGTCGCCCTGGGTAGAGTGCTCTGGCATCACAGCTCACAGCAACCTCAACCTCTTGGGCTCAAGAGATTCTCTTGCCTCAGCCTCCAAAGTAGCTGGAACTACAAGCACCCGCCACAATGCCGGGCTATTGTTGCAGTTGTCATTGTTGTTTTAGCTGGCCCGGGCTGGGTTCCAACCCAACAGCCTCCCGTGTATGTGGCCAGCACCCTACCCACTGTCCTACAGGAGCCACCCTCTATTATTAATTTGAGGGGGGGGGGTTGTTTGTTTGTTTTGTTTTGTTTGTTTTGTTTTGAGACAGAGCCTCAAGCTATCACCATGGGTAGAGTGCCGTAACGTCACAGCTCACAGCAACCTCAAAGTCCTGGGCTTAAGTGATTCACTTGCTTCAGCCTCTCAAGTAGCTGGGACTACAGGCACCGACACAACACCCAGCTATTTTTTGGTTGTAGTTGTCATTGTTTGGTAGGCCCAGGCCAGATTAGAACCTGCCCGCTCTGGTCTATGTGGGTGGTGCTTGAGCTATAAGTGCCACCCTTTATTATTAATTTTTATTTTATTTTTTATTTATTTATTTATTTTTTGAGACAGAACCTCAATCTGTCACCCTGGGTAGAGTTCTGAGGCATCACAGCTCACAGCAACCTCCAACTCCTGAGCTCAAGCGATTCTCCTGCCTCCACCTCCCAAGTGGCTGGGACTACAGGCACCTGCCACAACACCGACTATTTTTTGTTACAGCCACCATTGTTGTTTGGTGGGCCCAGGCTAGATTCCAATCTGCCAGCTCAGGTTTATGTGGCTGGCACCATAGCCGCTTGAGCCACAGGCACCGAGCTTTATTTTTATTTTTTTTATTTATTTATTTATTTTGAGACAGAGTCTCACTATATCACCCTTGGCAGAATGCCATGGCATCCACAGCTCACAGCAACCTCAAACTCTTGGGTTTAAGCGATTTTCTTGCCTCAGCCTCCCAAGTAGTGGAACTACAGGTGCCTGCCATGATGCCCAGTTATTTTTTGGTAGTAATCATTGTTGTTTGGCAGGCCCAGGCTGGATTTGAACTTGCCAGTTCCGGTATATGTGGCTGGCGCCCTAGCCTCTGAGCTAAGGCACCAAGCCTATTATTAATTTTTAAAAGGAAACTAAAAATTGTCTTTTTTCCAAATCAGTTATGAAATGTGATTGTATTTATGTAAGCTATAATGCTAGTACATTTTTCCTTTTTTTTGGTTTCACATGAGAATTCCACCAGAATTGCTAGTACATTTTTCTTTTTTTTGTAGAGACAGAGTCTTATTTTATCGCCCTTGGTAGAGTGCCGTGGTGTCACACTGCTCACAGCAACCTCCAACCCCTGGGCTTAGGCGAGTCTCTTGCCTCAGCCTCTCGAGTAGCTGGGACTTTAGGTGCCCACCACAATGCTTGGCTATTTTTTTGTTGCAGTTTGGCCGGGGCCGGGTTTGAATCTGCCACCCTCAGTATATGGGGCTGGCGCCCTACCCGCTGAGCCAGAGGCACTGCCTGCTAGTAATTTTTTGTTTGTTTGTTTGTTTTTGCAGTTTTTTGCCAGGGCTGGGTTTGAAGCCACCACCTTCGGCATATGTGGCCAGCACCCTACTCCTTTGAGCCACAGGTGCCACCCTACTAGTAAATTTTTAATGTTTAAATACTTTAAACATACTTTTAATGTTTAAAGTACTTTTTTTTTTTTTTGCAGTTTTTGGCCAGGGCTGGGGGCTGGGTTTGAACCCACCACCTCCGGCATATGGGGCTGGCGCCCTATTCCATTGAGCCACAGGCGCCACCCTAAATACAGTACATTTTTAATGGTTAAGTTTCATTTGATGGGTATGTGTGTGCAAATAAGCTAAGATTGTAGAGAATAACCTGCTTTTGGGAAATAGTGTGTATATTAGCTAGTTCCCCAAAATTATTTTCTGGCTTATAACTCATGCCAATTTTTGTTTATAGATTGTTTTGATGTCATGGATATTACTTAGATCATATTTGAGTCTATCTCTGTATAAAGCAAACCTAATTGTAAAACCATTTTGACAACTCTTACTATTCAGTTTTATTATTTTTACCTACTTATGTTTGTGTTTATGATTTCGTGTCTCATTTTTTTAAAGTTCCTGTGTACATATGTTCAAAGACAGTACATATTTCTTTTCTTTTTTTTCTTGAGTCAGAGTCTCAAGCTGCCACCCTTGGTAGAGTGCAGTGACATCACAGCTCACAGCAACCTTGAACTCTTGGGCTTAAGTGATTCTCTTGTCTCAGCCTCCCAAGTAGCTGGCTCTACAGGCACCCGCCACAGTGCCCAGCTAGTTTTGGTTGCAGTTGACATTGTTTAGCTGTCCTAGGCCATGTTTGAACCCGCCACCCTTGGTGTATATGGCTGATGCCATAACCACTGCGCTACCAAGCCAACAGTCCATATTTCTGCCAAGCCGACAGAAAGTGCCTTAGAAATATTCTCTCTTTTTTTTATTATGCAGTTTTTGGCCGGGGCTGGGTTTGAACCCTCCACATCCAATATATGGGGCCAGCACCCTACTCCTTGAGCCATAGGCGCCACCCTGATTTAATTATTATTAAACAAACATTTAGGTCTCTTATTTGTAATGAGCATTGTGCTAGATACTTACAGGTGTAAAATTAGTATGCCTTAGATACTTAATGATTTCTGTGCTCCCAATTAAAATTGTAAGTGGTACTTACTAATAGTTGGTGTCTTTAGTGTGAATTATAACTCAATTCTTCTTTGATTTATTCTCATATATTCAAGGTAGATGTAAAAATTAGTTGTACCCCTAAACATTTTATTATTGGAAACTTGTTAAGTGATTTTCTTACATTTTTCCTTAGGAGAATTATTATGTCAAAGAATGTGTTGTATGAATGAAAGGAATTCTCAATTATCATTTCTGTAGCTAGAAATGTTTTTTATACCTCCATCATTTGCATGTTTGATAAGACATGCAAATAGAAGATAATCTAGTTCATATAAAGAGCCACATGAAACTTTTTTAAAGGAACACTTAAGTTTCTTGGATTCAATTTTATGTGAAGAGAATAAATTACTTCCTAATTTATCACACCCCAAAGTCTAAGTACCAACTAATCTACTTTTTTTTTTCCCCCCAGAGACAGAGTCTTACTTTGTCACCCTCAGTAGAGTGCTGCGTCACAGCTCACAGCAACCTCCAGTTCTTGGGCTTAGTTCTCTTGCCTCAGCCTCCCAAGTAGCTGGGACTACAGGCACCCACCACACGCCCAGCTACTTTTTTTGTTGCAGTTTGGCCGGGACGGAGTTTGAACCCACCACCCTCGGTATATGGGGCTGGCGCCCTACCCACTGAGCCACAGGCGCCACCCCAACTAATCTACTTTTATTGGAGAGTCTGAACAAAATTTTTGTTGACGATGTGATCTGCACTCTTAAAGAGTATGAATTCTGCCTTTGGTGTTTGAATACCTGTACATAATGATTTGCTTGGCATAGTTTTTTGTGTGTATTTGCAATGTACATTAAATCCAGTTGTAAAGTCTATATTTGATAAATAGTAAAATCAGAGACACTTAAAAGAAAGTATATTATTGGGCAGTATATTTTTGTTGCAGCCAAACTGCAACAAAAAAATAACCGGGTGTTGCAGTGGGCGCCTATAGACCCAGCTACTCTGGAGGCTGAGGCAAGGGAATGGCCTAAGCTCAGGAGTTGGAGGTTGCTGTGAGCTGTGTGACACCATGGCACTACTGAGGGTGATAAAGTACGGCTTTGTCTCTATAAAAAAAAAAAGCATATTATGAAGTTAAAGGAGAAATTATCACTTAACATAAATCTTAGTTCTAGCATATTGTCTTTCTTAATAAGATGTTTTTTAATTTTTTCTTTCCTTCCTTTCAAATGTATTTTTTAATCTTATAGATGACTTTTTGGTGCTACATCTTGCTGACTTAATTCGCATGGCTTTTATGGCTGCCACAGACCACAGTGATCAGCTCCGTCTTTCTGGCCTTGAAACACTGTTAGTTGTTATTCGGCGATTTGCAGCTATTCCAGAACCAGAGTTTCCAGGTCATGTGATTCTGGAACAGTATCAAGCCAATGTAAGCACTTTCTGTTAGAGAATTTTATTGTTAAACATGCAGATTAAAAAGTCTGTGAAACTAACTGGCATGTCTCCTATTAATTAAAAAATGAGCATAGGCCATCTTCAGGTTACAAACAAGATGTGTTCTATAGGTTTCTTCTTACCTTGAATTTATACATAAGTCAGAACAGGTAATTAACCTGTAATAATGATCTTCATTCATAGATGCAAGTTGCACATCAGTCAGATGTTTATCACTTAGGTATTTACTGTAATAGCTTCTGTTCGTAAGTACAGGTGGTATCCTAAGTCGGATACCACCAGGGACTGCCTGTATATATCTCTGCTGCCATACCACAGTATAATTATAGAAAATGTGTGTGTTTGAAGAATAAATACAATTGTCAATATTTTATAAAAGTTCAAGTAAAAGCCAAGTGGTACATAAAACAGGTCTTTTATAACTTTAAAGGTTAAGTTTTATAATTAAAACCTTCTTAAAGGCTCAGCACCCATAGCTCAGAGGTTAGGGTCCCAGCCACATGCTCCAGGGTTCAAAGCTGGCCTAAGCCTGCTAAACAAACAAAAAAATAAAAATAAATAGCTGAGTGTTGTGGCAGGCACCTGTAGTCCCAGCTAAGGCTGAGGCAAGAGAATGTCTTGAGCCCAAGAGTTTGAGGTTGCTGTGAGCTGTGACGCCACACTCTACTGAGGGCAACATAGTGAAACTCTGGCGGTGCCTTTGGCTCAGTGAGTAGGGCGCCAGCCCCATATACTAAGGGTGGCAGGTTTGTGCCGAGCCCCAGCCAAACTACAACAAAAAAATAGCCAGGTGTTGCAGCAGGCGCCTGTAGTCCCAGCTACTTGGGAGGATGATGCGAGAGAATCTCCTAAGCCCAGGAACTGGAGGTTGCTGTGAGCTGTGACGCCATAGCACTCTACCGAGGGTGACAAAGTGAGACTCTGTCTCAAAAATAAATAAATAAATAAAACCTTCTTAGAAAAGAAAAACCTTCTTGCTAATTTGGGGAAATAGGGAACTTTAGTAATGAAGTCCTTCACAAAATGTCTGAAAAAACAACATAGCACCAAATCACTACTAAATATTCTATTTAGGCTACATACATGTTTTATCAGTTAATCATTACTCTGGAATAGAATGGTATATATAACCACCTTCTTTTTTTTTTTTTCTGGACTTAGGAAAGGATTCCAGTTTCTTTCACTCATTCTGTAATTTTTTTTTTTAACATTCTGTAATATTTTTAACATTATGTGTGCAATTCCCCAACAATAAAAAAAAAGAAAAAGGTTCAAATTGTTTTTAGTATAACCTCTTTATACATAAAAATGATTTAAACATAAAAAGAAAAAAACATTATATGTGCATTGAGCAAGGAAGACAACAAAATCATCACCTGTCTTACAATCCTCTGGCAGCATTCAACCAAGGATATCGCTCATTGAGATTCAGAAGCAACTTCTGAAGCCTAGCAGTTAGGGAGGCCAGAGCAGTCTCAATCACTCCCTCTTAGTAGATAATGCCAATATATGCTTAGGGTGAAAGCAGAAGGAAGGAATTGAAATTGTATAGAACTGTCATATTAGAATAAAGTATTGAAATTCAAGTTTGTTTAGGGGAACTCTATTATATTTGTAGTTGTAATTATACAATTACAACTCACTTATGCAGAAAAGGAAAATTATTTTTGGAATCTCTCAGTTGGCTCTGCTTTCTTCTACACTGAATTGTTTGTTTTGGGGGTTTTGTTTGTTTTTTTTTGAGACAGAGTCTCACTTTGTCACCCCGGGTAGAGTGCAGTGGTGTCACAGCTCACAGCAACCTCAAACTCTTGGGCTTAAGTGATTCTCTTGCCTCAGCCTCCCAAGTAGCTAGGACTATAGGCACCCACCACGCCTGGCTATTTTTTGTTGTTGTTGTTGTTGTTGTTGTTGTTGTCGTCGTCATTGTTGTTTAGCAAGCCCAGGCTGGGTTTGAACCTGCCAGCCTGGTGTATATGGCCAGCACCCTAACCACTTAGCTATGAGTGCCGAGCCTATACTGAATTGTTTCTCAGGTTTGCTCTGTCCAAGTGATATCAAGATGGCTCTCTTAGCACCCAGTGCCTTATAAAGAGACAGTTGTTCTTTCCTATTCCTGGCAAAACCTTGAGAGTTTTCATTATCCCAGTCCCTGGAGCCAGGCAGTGCTATTACCTCTAAAGCAACAATGTGGACTAAGAGTTAAAGAGATGGTTCCCCAAAGGAAAAACAAAGTTGGGATGCTGTTATCCAAAAACACAGAAAGATATGGACAAAGATAATAGGTGCCCATAATACATACCTTCTGTTATAAACAAATAAAATAACCTTACAAAGAGGGACAGGTTGTGCTATCTTACTTACTGATGTTTGACATAATTTAATTTATGTATTATAATTAAGTAATATAATTTCGTGCCAGGTAGGAGCAGCACTTAGACCAGCCTTCACTTCAGAGACTCCACCTGATGTCACTGCCAAAGCATGTCAGGTAAATGATTTAAAAAGGTGAAACTTAAGAAATAATCTTAGGGAGCAATCCTCTAGTTAGTATTTGTTATGAAGGCTCTTCTTTATAATTGTTTTACTATGAGTCTCAGCTCACCATTTACCTTTTCCTTTTCTTCTTTTTTTTTTTTTTTTTTTTTTTTTTGAGACAGAGTTTTACTATGTTGCCCTGGTAGAGTGCTATGGTGTCACAGCTCACAGCAACCTCAAACTGTTGGGCTTAAGCGATTCTCTTGCTTCAGCCTCCCAAGTAGCTGGGACCATAGGCACCTGCCACAACACCCAGCTATTTTGGGGGTGGGTGTAGTTGTCATTGGTGTTTGTCAGGCGTGGCCTGGACTCAAACCCACCACCTTCAGTGTATGTGGCTGGCACTCAAGCCAGTGAGCTACAGGTGCCGAGCCAAATGCTTTATCTTTTAACTAAGTTTACATTAGCCACTTAATTTTTACTTTTAAAATAACAAGATAAAATAATCAAGACTAGGGCAGTGCCTGTGGCTCGGTGAGTAGGGCGCCGGCCCCATATACCAAGAATGGTGGATTCAAACCTGGCTTCAGCCAAACTGCAACAAAAAAAATGGTCAGGCATTGTGGTGGGCACCAGCTACTCAGGAGGCTGAGGCAGGAAAATCGCCTAAGCCCAGGAGTTAGAGGTTGCTATGAGCTGTGACGCCATGGCACTCTACCGAGGGCAACAAAGTAAGACTCTGTCTCAAAATAATAATAATAATAATGAAGACTAGAGATTTAATTTGAATATTAAAACATTTATGAGTGTGATTTTATGGCTTCATTTTCCCATATTAAAACATCTAAAACTTTAAGTTAAATACTTAGTAGCACTGGTTTCCTTGCTTCATCCTTAGACCTCATTCCCTTTTGAAAAGCTGGCTTTTAACTCATTAACAGCCTCATTCTGTTGAAATTCTTGATCGCAATATGGTTATAGTGGCTAGATTCCTGAGATATGGGTGAGCTCTGCTGAACTCACAAGGAAAATTTTTATAATTTTTAAGTGTAACTTTTAATTTTTTTAAAAACTAGGTTTGCAGTGCCTGGATAACAAGTGGAGTTGTAAGTGACCTTAATGATCTCCAAAGAGTTCATCAGTTGCTTGTTTCATCATTAACAAAAATACAGGCTGGAAAAGAAGCTGTAAGTCATTTATATAATGAAAGTGCTTCTACCATGGAGATCTTAGCTGTGCTAAAAGCCTGGGCAGAGGTTGGTACTTCTTAATTTATTAAGGGAATTTTGGAAGTAGTTAATAATCAACTATTAACTATTTAAAATTAACTGTAAATAAGTCCATTTTAAAGGTAAACAGGAGACTTCTAACATGAGATTAATTTTTATGTTAATTGACACATTGGCTGAGTATTCTATAGATTGTTCCATAGTTTGTTAGCTCCTGCATTAAGCAGGGCCAGTTATGAGCCAGAGATACTTTATAATAGTCAGTGGAGGCCAGGTACAGTGGCAGGAGCCTATAGTCCCAGCTAGTCAGGAGGCTAAGGTGGAAGAATTGCTTGAGCCCAGGAGTTCAAATCAGGCCTGGGCAATGTAGCAAGACCTCAACAACTCTGGTTTTGTTTTGTTTTGTTTTGTTTTGTTTTGTTTTGTTTTGTTTTGTTTTGTTTTTTTATTATAGATAAAAATATGCACCATAGATGTGGCCCAACCCATCACCCTCCCTCCACCCAAACCTCCCCCCTCCCTTCCCCTTCCTTGGTCCTTTCCTCATAGTCTTGTGGTATAGTTGGGTTATAGCCTTCATG